>CALNXI010000684.1:52278-63776 GCA_942486025.1 Porites evermanni | reverse complement strand
AACGCTGAATTGAGCAGGTCTCTGAGTGGCCATTGCAATATGTCAGAATGTCAAGTATTACTCGATAATTTTTATTTGGAAATTGTGGTGTTCTTATTGTTATTTCATTAAAAGGGAAACCAGCCTTATTAAAGTTTCTGTCGTTGAATTTTCTTTATTTAGGACTATGACCAACTATCGGCATTTGTGAGGAAGTATTTCAATATGGAACTGGAGGAAATTGAACTGTCCGTGAAGGGATGGAACTGGGGAGTGGCAAAATTCAAAGGTAAGTTGAATGGGTGGGTAAATAACTTTTGATAATCTTTTGATTGCCAGTACCTTGCATTTTCCGTGAAACAAAAGGAAAATTTGACTTTACATCAAGGGTCTTTATGGCCTCTGTCCTTTCCAGACACCTTTTCCAGGTTGGGGAAAGTGTGAAATAAACTTGTACTGATACTTTTTGGGCAAAGCTCATTCCTCATCTATGAACAAATTTATGGTAAACAGCTTAGTTTGTACTATGAGTCATAGTTGGAAGGAATTGGCAAAGAAACTATAAGTTACTAAAGCTTATAAAATGTGCTCACAGACATAATTTGTACATTAAAGGTGTAAGGTGAAGCTCTGAAACTATTAATTTTGTTTGCATCAGTAGGCAATAAAAGTTCAAGAATTGTGAAAAAATGTGATTTATAAATGAATGGCTAAAATGGCTTAGCCTGTAGGGTATGGTTTTCAAACTGTTCTTTATGTAAATGACTACATCTCAAACCTGTCTTGGATATTATTTCAGGGTCTTCTCTTTCTTTCGAAGTTGATGAAAAGCCCGCATTTGTTGTTCCTTTAAAAGATGTTTCCCAGGCAACGACTGGTGAGTCTTTTCTTTATGGTTGCGTTCACGATGAGCATGTTCATTATTATTTTGCGATATAAATTGACCCAGGCTTACTAACAGTGCAGCATATAAGTCTTCCAGAAAGAAAAATATTGAGAACTATGAACACTTTGGTTTGTTCCGTTAGGTAAAAATGAAGTTACTCTGGAGTTCCACCAACATGATGATGCTCAAATTTGTTTAATGGAGATGAGATTTTACATTCCAGCCACATCTGATGGCACTTCAGAAGATCCAGTTAAAGTAATGTAGCATTACATCTATTGTTACTAACATGTGAATTGAATGATTTTATCATTGGTTTAAACTTTATTTTGCCTCATTTTTAGCTTTTATGATAATAATATTATGATGATGAATGCAAAACAAATAATTGAAACCCAACATGAAAAAAATTATTTCNTTAGGTAAAAATGAAGTTACTCTGGAGTTCCACCAACATGATGATGCTCAAATTTGTTTAATGGAGATGAGATTTTACATTCCAGCCACATCTGATGGCACTTCAGAAGATCCAGTTAAAGTAATGTAGCATTACATCTATTGTTACTAACATGTGAATTGAATGATTTTATCATTGGTTTAAACTTTATTTTGCCTCATTTTTAGCTTTTATGATAATAATATTATGATGATGAATGCAAAACAAATAATTGAAACCCAACATGAAAAAAATTATTTCTGGGCTACCTGTGGTAGGTCCAGTCATAATTTCAGTTTTCAGTTGTCTACATAGAAAAATGAACACCCAGGGAAGAGAAGACACAAGGTCTGGGCACATTTTGTTTCATACGATTTCCCCTTGCACAAATATTTTTTTGTACCTCGCCCAATTTGTTATGCTTCTTCTCAATTCTGTGTGTTTGCCCATTCAGCAAACCCAATATACTGATGTCAGCATTAATTAGCGAGTTTCGATAAACCTTTGAAAGTTCACAGTTCGCGTAAAGTTTCTTACCATACATATCTTTTTATGGAGATGTAAACTAAAGCCACTGCAAAATGAGAACTTAAAGAAGCCTATAATCAATTTATCTCAAAACATAATACACATGACCAGTATTTTCCTAATTTTTAATGTGTTTTGGATACGAGCCAACACTGTAAATGTAAGGGGCAAAAACAGTTTAATATGAGTGAACCATAGGGTTCTAATTTATTAATATAGGGCTCAATTATTGTGCAGTAAGATGAATAGCTTGAACCAATTGTGTACATGTGATCTGAAGTAAATAAGTTCATGAGCACATAGTGCATTTACAGTGTGTTTTGTTCAGTCTTTTTAATACCCAAGGACTATGAATAATATTTCGATATTGTTCAGCTGGCACAAAAATTCGGAGGAGTTATAAAGCCCATTAATTTTCTGCCATGAAAAAAAGTTAGTCACAGGTGAGGCAAACAATGAACTTGAGCAAATTTTCAAATCATATTAGCATTACGGTAAAAAAAATGTGTCATCGATCGTTTCATCTATTTACACTGTTTTTAAAAGTGCGTGCCAATGAAATCAACATGCAAGCAAGAAATCTTTAAACTCTTTTACGTCACGAAATAAGGATTTAATACCTTCACGTTGATGAAAAATAACAAGGGAAGAATCATAAAACTGAATATTTTTATCTTGTGGATTAAAAATTATGCATTTTCATGAAAACTGTAGACTGCAGATAAGGATAGTCTATTTTAAGTCTCAGTCCAATCAATGAGCCCTGTGGATCAGGATCAATGGGCAGTTGACTGTCTGTTTTAGTAACCTTCTCGTTTTCATACAAAATACATTATTCCTGTCTAGTGTAAGCAGCCCAGTCAATTCGCCTTTTGGCGAGTCTAGTTCTTTTATACTTTATGTTAATTAGTTGGTACAGGATTTGTGGTACTTCTGATTATTTTTATGGATACCGACAATGTTTGATATTTGTCTCTGGGTAAATTTTTCCCTTTTCATACAGAATTTTCATGAACGGGTTCTTGAGAAAGCAGACATCATTCAAGCAACAGGAGATGCCATTGTTACGCTACCTGATGTGGCCTGCCTTACACCAAGGTACTGTTGTTCTGTTATCTTGACAACACTGCAGACCTCCATACGTGATAACATAGACTATATTTAAAATAGTGATGATGATGATGATAATAATAGTAATAATAATAATAACAATAATAATAATAATAATAATAATAATAATAATAACAGACGTTCCCATAATTAAATGGACAGCTATATGAACAACGGTTTTTAGCTTGTAGGGTATTTTTATTTATTTTTTTATTTATTTTTTGTGACACTTTTATCAAATCATTTTTACCCAGGGTTTTTTTTTGGCGCAAATTATAATATTGTATAATATTATTGTTGCTACACATTTTAGTCAATGCTGTGGCTGGATACAGTTTGTCGCCCAGCCAAAGCTTTTAATTTTTTCTCTGGGTATCCAGACCTTGGTACAGCCATAATATTAATAATAATAATAATAATCGTATAGCTAATATCCTGCAGAAGGTGTTTTTTGTCTGAGAGAACAATAAAATTTATTTAAATATTATTATGACAAGAGTTCCAGTAGCAATGTTTACTGTGAGAAATAGAGGATAATAATAATAGTAATAGTAATAATACAATTTTAATTGTCCTCTCCCTGTATGGAGCTTTTCAGGGATAATGAAACAAATAATTTAAATGGAATATAACATGGTTAAAAATCCCAACTGGTAGGAAGGGAACCAGTCAGCTATTTTAAAAGTGTGGCCAACGATTTGAGCTTGAGACTACCAAAACCAAATCCAGCTAGTGGTCAGGGGGGGACTTGAACTTGGGGCCTCAGAATTACAGTGGAACCTCCTCTTTGAGACACCTCTATTCAAGAGACACCTCCATTCAGGGGACACAAAATTTGGTCCTGGAAAAATGCCTGTTACCTCTATTGAAGGGACACTTCTATTCAATGGAAAGGGCCCCATTTTCTGGGTCCCAAAACCTGGGTTTGACCTCCATTCAGGGGACACCTTAGCACTCAAAATGTAACTGACCACTACTGCACTGGTGTGAATTCAATTTATAATGTCGCAGAGATGGGTTAATGATGGTTTTGTTTTTTTTGTATTGTCTTTGTTGGTTAACTATTATCAAACCCCAGCCTTCCCTAACCTCTATTCAGAGGACACCTCTTTTCAAGGGACACTTGCCTTGGTCCTAAGGGTGTCCTCTGAATAGAGGTTTCACTGTACAAGTCCAGTGCTCTAACCACTTGGCCACTGTACCTCTGTATAGAACTGACCTCACCTTCTCTTGATTCCTCACATAATCACATAGTCAGCTATATCCCAAGGACACATATATCAGAGAATCTTCAGTACCTCCATGAAGCTTCTGACCAGATTTTGGATCTAGCTCATCTAGGGTTTTATTTACTTGCTATTTTTTGTTTGCATACAGCTTTTTATTTCACATTATGAATGAACCCACCATCTCCCTCTCTTTTTGTCACCCTCAAAGTTTGTTTGTCATGTGTAGGTTCCCTTATTTATGTAAAGCCAAGTGCAATAACCATGAGCATTGTTAAGTACTTTAAACATTAACTGAAATGCATGGAGATTGAACAAAGAATAATTTTGCATTCAGATGTCTAATATCATGTCCTTTTTCCTAGGGGTCGATATTCAATGAAAGTGTTTCCATCCTTTCTTCAACTTCATGGCAAGACCTATGACTACAAGATCCCTTACACATCAGTGTTGCGGCTTTTTCTCCTCCCACACAAAGACCAAAGATTTATGTTTTTTGTGGTAAGGAAGTGTATTCTAATAAATTTTCTTAATTAAACGAGGTCAAATTGTCACTGGGGCTGTTAGGAGTGAACAGTGATGAGTCTTATTTAAATTCTGTTTTTAAGCTTTTTGTAGTAATAACTGTTCACGTCTTTACTTGTGAAATAATATATAATGCTTCATGTGTCAATGACACAGGAAGGTCTGAACTACCAGCGTTTGAGTCTAAAATAGAATTCATTGCTGCACCACTTACATGTATTACCTGTTGAAGCTGTTGATGCAGAGGAGGTTATAAGTGACAGTAAAGTGATTCTTAATTATCACAGGTTAGTATGGATCCTCCAATCAAACAAGGCCAGACAAGATATCCATTCTTGATTATACAGTTTGGAAAGGATGAAGAATTTGATGTAANCCTCTCTTTTTGTCACCCTCAAAGTTTGTTTGTCATGTGTAGGTTCCCTTATTTATGTAAAGCCAAGTGCAATAACCATGAGCATTGTTAAGTACTTTAAACATTAACTGAAATGCATGGAGATTGAACAAAGAATAATTTTGCATTCAGATGTCTAATATCATGTCCTTTTTCCTAGGGGTCGATATTCAATGAAAGTGTTTCCATCCTTTCTTCAACTTCATGGCAAGACCTATGACTACAAGATCCCTTACACATCAGTGTTGCGGCTTTTTCTCCTCCCACACAAAGACCAAAGATTTATGTTTTTTGTGGTAAGGAAGTGTATTCTAATAAATTTTCTTAATTAAACGAGGTCAAATTGTCACTGGGGCTGTTAGGAGTGAACAGTGATGAGTCTTATTTAAATTCTGTTTTTAAGCTTTTTGTAGTAATAACTGTTCACGTCTTTACTTGTGAAATAATATATAATGCTTCATGTGTCAATGACACAGGAAGGTCTGAACTACCAGCGTTTGAGTCTAAAATAGAATTCATTGCTGCACCACTTACATGTATTACCTGTTGAAGCTGTTGATGCAGAGGAGGTTATAAGTGACAGTAAAGTGATTCTTAATTATCACAGGTTAGTATGGATCCTCCAATCAAACAAGGCCAGACAAGATATCCATTCTTGATTATACAGTTTGGAAAGGATGAAGAATTTGATGTAAAGCTTAACTTGTCAGAGTAAGTAATATTTGGGTTTAGTATTTACCAAATCAGTGAATAGCAATTTTCGTCTGTTTTGATTGGCTCCCGTAACTCGGAATATCCTTGGCTATTCACTGTTTTGCAACTGGAGCCAAGATGGCATCTCATTTCAAGACATTTTCTGAAGATGGAATTTGAGCGATAAATGAAGTAGTCGTACAAAGAAATACCGGAAAAGTGACGAACTTTGGCTTGTTGGTGTTTATTGGTAGTTAGAAAATTATTTTCATGCTGAATTTGCAACAAAAGTCACAACAATCACTTGACAAAATCCCTGAAATGTTTGTAAATTGTAAACAAAGTTCCCATTAAGTGACATTTTTAATTTACAAAAAGTTATTCTTTTCATTTTTATCCACCTAATTTGGTAAAATTTAATACTAAAACAACTATCCCCCTCAGGGTCAGTGAACAGCATTAGATGAGTGTCAAGTGTTTGACATTTTCATTTCATCATGAATTCTTTCTTTGGTCCCATTTTACCTAGCGCGAAAAAATTTTTGATGAGCAGGATTGATCACATTTCCGGTTCTGTAATTTGAATTGTGGCATAGGTTGGTTGGTTGGAGGCTCCTTCATGGGTGAGACATTTCTTACTATTAATGTGACTGTGTGATCAATACAGTTAAGCCTTAATGTGCTGCTTGTGATGGACTGTGTGACTGCATGATGTGGTTCGCAAGTCCAACCCACAAATATCACCCTTGCTCGCCAACCAGTCCTCAGTAGCTCAGAGGTTAGAGCATCCGATCTAGAACACGGAGGGTCGTGGGTTCAAATCCCATCTGGGGCTCAGAATTTTTCTGTGTCCTCTTATGGTTGATTCTTTACATCTCCCTTTATTTCCTTTATAATTATATTAATATAGGTGGCGTAGGTAATTTGAATTCCCTCAAAAAACTTCACTTGCCCATTGGGTGAGTTAAAAACAAAATTTGCAAAATTTAGCCCTATTGCAAAATCCACACTGCTACTCCTAGCAATCTAATGGCTTACCCCTTGCTGATTTTATTTAGGGAGGAGTTACTAGAAAAATATGAAGGTAAGATAACTCAGGAAATGACTGGTCCAATTTATGAGATTGTGAGCAGGCTCATGAAAGCTGTTATTGGAAGAAGAATTACAGTGCCTGGAACATTTAAAAGGTATCGAACAACATTAATTTGATGCTTTATAACCGTAGTTTGCAGTTAACAGTTTCACTTTACCCGCCTTAAGATTTGCGGGTGGTAGTTTGCAGCTGTCATGTTTGTTTTCGTTCCTTTGCTCACTTCTATCATTTTCTGAGAAATCGTCCTCAAAATTATGTTTCTATGAAAAAGAATTTGATATTAACGTGGGAAAGAGTTCTCAAAAGACTAGTAGTATTTCCTCTCAACCATGGGATCGTCATATTTTCTGGAACCAAAAAACTTGTGGTGTATCATTTACCTCTAGAGCATGTTCTAGCTGTTCATACGTGAACCTCAAACTGCAAACCTGACGGCAAGGCACTGGTCGCATGACTTCTTGACGTTTGGGTTTCACAGGAAATGCCAAAAACCTTGATGTTAATGTCTCTTTTATCACTACTAGTTGTACGTAGTTAACCCTTTAAGCCCCAATATCCACATACAAATTCTCCAAACTGATCTCTAAAGAATGAGTTGAGAGAATTTGATAAAAGATCAAAGTATTTTCTCTTACGTGATCATTTAATTAATTCTCATAACCTCATCTCATGACAATGTATGGATGTTGTTAGGAGAAAATTGCTGTTGGTCACTATTGGGACTTAAAGAGTGTAAGTTTTCAGCTCAGGGCAGATATGGGCAAAACTAAGATGATGATAATTTGATTATTGAATGTTTTTCCTTTTGTATTTCTAGCCATACAGGAAACAGTTGTATAACCTGTTCATACAAAGCTGGAAGTGGAATGCTGTTTCCACTGGAAAGAGGCTTCATATTCGTCCATAAGCCCCCTGTGCATGTACGCTTTGATGAGATATCCTCTGTGAACTTTGCTCGTGTGGCAGGGGGGGCAGGATCCAGTCGATCATTTGACTTTGAGGTGGAGACTAAATCAGGGACCACTTACGTATTCAGTAGCATTGAAAAGTAAGTAGACTGGAAAGGATGTGGAAAAATAATAATAAGATTTTAATGTGCTTGCTACCTTTAACGTACACCTGTACAGCACAAATTGAGGTTGTTTAGGTTCTTAAATAATTCTTGTTTTCTGAAGAAAAAAAATTAATTGTAGCTAAGAATATTTAGTAGTATTCAGCTTATTCCTTATGATAAAATCTGTTTACCAAATTAGTATCTATGTAGTATAAGAAGAAGAACTGAAGCAAAGATCACATGACTTTTGAAGTCCTCCTTGGGGGAAAATAACACACATGTGTCTTATTTGCCCAAAAGCACAAGATTTTTCTTATAGATTTTAGAAAATAAGAACCTGTTTGAAATTCTAGGCTTAAAAGTTTCTTGTATAGAGGGGGCTAATTAGCAAATTTTAGCCTAACAGGTTCTTAAAAATCAGATTCTTACACGTGGGTTTTTACTGTATTTGGTTAAAATGGTGCCTGTGATACGCCATGATTTTTCCCATCCACGTACTGCTGGTCTTGATTAAGCGCTGGTGTTAATGGGCTGTGTTAGACTGTTAGTAGCACTCAATTCAGTGTGTGTATGAAATGTTGCAATCAACAACACATCCATGTCCAATACTGCCCACTAGATTCTAGTGGTCAAAAACTGAACTGAAGTCCACTGCAGTTTATACTGGAAGTCTAGTCATAAAATGAAACTACCCTGTTAGAAGTATAAACAAAAGTAACTATCATGAGACGAAAAAATTGAATTATTGATCCCTGTCATGCACAAACCATGAATAATTTCCTGTATAATATAAGATACAAGAGAGATCTGTTTCTTGTTCTCAAGCCTAACAAAAACTAAAAAAAATTACTTCCCCTGTAGAAGGTAGCCAAACATGAACCACTTAAGAGAAGTGTTTTCTGTTTAGGCAATTACAGCTCCATGTTTGGCTATATTTTTAAGACAACTCAAAAACAGGCTCTTTCAAATTAATTCACAAATGTACATTGTTTGCAAGTGTGAAATCAAACAACTTAGCTCTTTTCTTGATATTTTTGTAAAATACAATCAAAGGTTTAGTACATAAGAGTGAAAATAAGCAAACATTTAAAGTGGATAAAAGCTTACTAGCTCTGAACTTATTTTTAGAGAGGAATATGGGAGGCTCTTTGATTTTGTTAGTGGAAAGCATCTGAGAATCAAGAACACTGGCAAGGTATGAGTCTTTGTTTAATTTAATTTTTTAGAGCTCAGCATTAGTGACTGTCGTTGAGTTAACCATCCACTTAGCAATATGCATCTCAAGTGCTCTGCTCGCCTCTTTGATTTTTGCAGCAGATAGGAAATCTGTAAACCAGCCTTGAAAGCCACAGTAGCAAAATTAAGGGCGCATTCCAAAAGTCAGAACTGGCCGGCGGGACCATGGCTGGACCAGACTTTCTGGCAATGAAATAGGCTTTTCCCATGAAGTTTAGCTGAAAAACAAGGTCCTCTGTGTATAATATTTTGGATTTGACTGATCTGGATGGCTAGTTTTTATTAAAAGTGAAATTCTCATTAAGGTGGGAATGGGCTGGCTGGTCAGTTCTGACAAATGGAAAGCGCCCTTAAGTTCACTTCCATTGAACTTAATTATTTTTTATGTTATTGGTAGTGTCTTCAAGTTTTGTTTTCAAGATATCAGTTGAACTGGTTTAAATACAAACTGTGAAAAATGTGTGATTGTTGTTTCCTTTAGATTTGATTGACAGATAAATTGTACATGTGAGCACAATCGACCGTGACTTTAGGTCATGGAATCTTCTCTGATTCTGATGGGAGAGTGAATAAATCCTGGTGCATTAAACTCAGCATTTGACTTGTGTTTTTGTTGGGAAACAGAGGAGGAGTGAACGTCTTCCCACAATGCATTGCGATTCAAACTGATATATCAAGATTTTCGTGACGTCATCATTCGGCTCAGACGCTTGAACAAGTCAGAGCAACATGGCGAGATGTGTTGTTAGAAATTTGCGGCTATCACAGATCCACTACGTTTCTGGTTGGGAAACTAAACTATTAGTGCTACTGGAAGCATTCCCAACACTTAGTCAAAGATTTTCATGCAACCATGAAGGCATTGTTATATAGGATGTGTATTCTAAAGCCTCCACTGCCCCTCTACCCCCCCGCCCCCCCTGAGAAACTGAGTTTTGGCGCGGGGAGAGAAGGGAAAGGTGGACACAGGTTGTAGTTATTTCATGACCACCGCAGTAGACAGTCAATCTGTAGGCTAGTTGCCCGAGCCAGGTTTTTGCCCTACTGTGTTTCCAGTGTGAAAGCAAACCGCTACCATTAATTTCTTATCAGATATTTCCCATTCCTGTCATTTTAATTTTTAATATTCTCTTGTGGTTAAAGGTGTCATCTAAAAAGTATGAAGATGAATTGATGGCTGGTTCAGATGAGGATAGCCATGATGCTTATCTGGAGCAGATGAAAGCTGAGGGAGCTGAAAGAGATGACGATGACTCAGAGTCAAGTGAAGGAGGTCTGTCTGTCTACCAAAAGGGTTTTTCTCTTAAGTTTTTTAGATATTATGACTATGATTATGATTATGATTATGATTATTTTTGTTTTTTTATCAATAGTATTGTAAACACTGAGTGGTTGTCTAAAAGTCATTTTTGTAGAATAACTAGGATAACACGCGCGCTCTGATTGGCCGAGGGGCGTGTTTGCATGAGAGGATGTAAACGTAGACTACGAGTAGTCCCCATTTTCCCCCAGGGATAGTAGAGCGAGCGAAACGCGAGCGCGCGTGAAAATAAGCCCATGCTTTTGCTTGCTTTTTTGTTTGTCCTTTTTCAAGTTAAAACTGTCAAAAAAGAGGGAAAATTGTACGAGCCACCTTAAGTAGACCACGAGCACCGGTCCTTCTTTCCTCAGGGCCACCGTGGTTAGCGAAAAAGTAAACATATGCAAATTAATGATACAAAGGAGGAGAGACTGGGGCAGAGGAAGCTTCTTCCTTGTGGCTTCGTTTCTCACCCCTCATGCGTGCTCTGATATATTGTGACTCAAAAGAAAAAAAAGAGACTGCTCGCATTCTAAAATCATTGATTTAAAAGTTAGAAACAGCACATATCTCAAGGCTTGTCCCATGAAAGAAGAACTCCTCATTATTCGGTAAAAAAATAATGAGTATTACCAGTTTATCAGCTCACAAATTCAGAGGAGCGTAGAAAGGATGTGACACAGTAAGAACCCGCATAATGGAAACTGCAACGAAGGACCAACCAGGATGAAACTTGAGCAAATAGGCACATACATATACGAATTATTCACTCTCTTTATCCTACTAAAGAGCAATTTCAGTTTGTGGACAAAAATCAGGGTATAAATTAATCAGTATTAGTCTCTTGGGGGACTTAAGTGTTGCTGTAAGAAAACTCACCTTTTTGTTTTCTAATGTGACGTTATCAGATTCTGATGATTCGTTTGCACCTGAAAGCGGCGCCGAGGATCAAGATGTCAGAGAAGAGTAAGTCTGCAGTGCCTTAAGTAATAATATCAGTCTGCCCCCAGTTGTTCAAAACATGGATGACAATATCCA
>CALNXI010000684.1:39675-50980 GCA_942486025.1 Porites evermanni | reverse complement strand
CCTGGGAACCCCCCCCCCCCCCCCGGGGCAAAGTGAGTCGGGCTTATACCATCTACCAATGATAATATACCTTGTATTAAAAAAGGGAGTGAATTAGGGTCATGGTAACAAAATTTCATACCTTTACCTTTGAAATCATGGTCGAACAAGCCAAACTCTTTCATCTAATTATGTGAAAGATCGCAGTATGGAACTACGTTGTCAGACCCCGGATCGTAAAAAGAAGTTAAAGTTGACACTTAAGGTTCTAATCCCCCATCCTACCTAAGCAAGAGTCAAATTCCCTCCTCACCGAGCATAGTACGTGCCCGGGGTTTCCCTGGGGGTTATGTTGAAGTTTTGAATTGATTGGCGCGTAAATTTTAAAAAAGATAAATTATGAGTCTCAAAGATCGATCTAGGTTTGTTGTGTAAATTAATAGACTGTGTTTGGTGGCATCTTATCGTCAGGTTTGAGAGCAACCCATCGTCCTCTGAGAGCGGATCTGGATCTGACGAAGAAGGCAAATCAAAGCCAAAAGAAAAGGAGAAGAAGAAGAAATCACCTGAAAAGAAAAGGAAAGCTGCTGAACCAAGCACCAGCAAGTCACCAAAAAAGAAAGCCAAGGTTGCGGTATGTCTTAACAGCAACAGAAATTATTAATTTATCAGTCAGTCGAACCTCATCTCATTCATTACAGTAATTTCCTTTCCACAAAGCACAGTCTAGAACTAACTCCTATGCCTAGATACAATATAAAAGCCTCATAACAAATATCATGGTTGTTCACCTTTACTTGGGCAATGAATCCACTGAAAGGAGTTTTGCATTCAAAATCTAGTTTTGCTGAATTTTAGCAAAGAAACAAAAGCTGTTCACCTTTTGGATTCAAGAATTCGGACTCACAAAATACACACGACGAGAAAAGCTATTAAAGTGAAGTCGGCGATATAATTTACAAAACGTGCGAATGCAGCAAAGGGCAGATCCCATCCACACGTATCCGGATATTTTTGAATCCGCGCTTTTTTTCCGGATTCTTAAATTTCCACACCCACACGTATCCGTATTCCAATCGAATTTGCCCGTCCACGCGTATCCGACACGTATCCGGATTCATTCTAGTACTCAGGACTCCTCTGGGATTTGGCAACAGAGCATGCGTCGTAAAGACGGATAAGAGAGAGAACTTGGGAGCGAGGTTGTCATGTTGAATACAGTATTCAGGGTAAAGACCTGGGCTCGGTCTTGTTACGTCACCGGATAAAAATATCCGGATTAAGCGTTCACACGATTGCGGATTCATAGCGTATTCAAAAATTTCCAATCTGGAGAGCGCATTCAAAAAGTTGCGGATATGTATGCCGGATTCACCATCCTCGGAGACCCAGGGGCAGATAATTGGGGCGAGGGAAAGTCTAAACGGGCGGAAAAATATATATGGAAAGAAGAAAAGTAAAGAACGGCGAGAAGAGCCCCTGGGAACAATGTCTTACCAGACCAGTTTCAAACGGTCGCCGCCGTTCTGGCTTCTGATTGGTGCCAGAAAACGTGTGTTTTCCCTCGTCCCCACTATCTGCCCCTGGGTCTCCGAGGATGCGGATTCACCTGATACGTGTGGACGGAAGCCGTATCCGGAAAGAAAAAGTTGCGGATTCAAAAATATCCGGACACGTGTGGACGGGGCCTAAGAATGGCTCTGTTCTCAAGATCAGAAGTATTCACGCACGAGTGAGGAATGTGTAAAAAGCGTGCATTTTACAACGTTGAACAACGCATTTTTGACGTTGATTGCTCTTCATTTTTTATTACTTGCACCTCTTTCGGAAGTTGCAAGAGTATTTCGGCCATGACAAAATCAGGAAAAAGAGCTCAGGTGTGGTATATAATCATGATATTTAAGTACAAGTATAGTTATTCTTGCCCGAATAAAGTTAGGTGGTGTCAAAAACTGCCGTGTGTGTAAAACTGGAAATATCTTGTATTCAAATTACAGCTATCGAGTTGTTTTGTGCAGTGCTCATTGTTTACTGTGCTGTACGAGGCTTTCAAACGTTTGTGGCAGCGGATCATTCCATTTATTACATATATGAAAACGACTCACTAAAACTGAGGTGCTTTTCCGTCAGGTCGTTTAATGCACAGTCTGAAGGTTGGGCAGTGGCTGTCAAGTAGCACTTAATAGGGAGGTTGAGCAACGACGATCGATGGCAGTGAAAACGTCGCTAAAAATTAATTTGCGTTTTTTCAAACTTTATTGCGTATATTTGGACTCTTTCAGTAGGTCAAATGTACGTGAGTTCTCGTGGAGTTGAATTCTTAAGGACTTTATCCTGTTTCAAAAAGAGAAAGGAAAATTCTTCCTCGTATGTTCACGTACTTCGTAAAACGTCGCATTAGGAGGTTTCACGTCACAGTCAAGCAGTGGACATCAAGGAAATGTACTAAAAAGCGTGACGCACGTGAAGCTCCCTAATTTTCTATAATGCACTCTGCTTCGTCCCTCCCGTGTTTGTTTATAGAGTGATTCATGTAGTTTCTTTTTAAATCAGTCTTACAATTAACTCCGAGAGTGGGTTCACATGTTTGGCTTTTCTTTCCGCTAGTCGAGCAACGCAGAAGCCAACGCGATGTCCAACCATGAAAGCATCGCTTAGCCTGCGTTGCTGCGTGTCTGGCGCGAGAGCACAAGGCCGGGCGTGCAAAGAGGGGGGAAATAGGGCCTCCTCGCGCATCCCTCGCGCTCTCGCGTTTGAATTCCTTTATCCAGTTTTCCTTTTAACGCCTGACATGCAGGCTAAGCAGCGCGAAACCCAAACACGATATCTCACCCGCAGGCTACAGGTATTTTAAACCGGAGCTCACCTCAAAGGCGTAACTATGTTTTTTTTTTCTCACTTTACTGGCTGTTTGCTTTCCTAGGCAGAGAAACCTGAAGGCAAGAGGAAAAAGAAGACCAAGAAGGATGCAAACGCTCCTAAGCGATCGCTATCGGCGTACATGCTGTGGCTGAACGAAGCTCGAGCACAAATTAAGCAAGAACACCCTGGAATCTCGGTCACTGAGCTATCCAAGGTTGCAGGGGAAAAGTGGAAAAAATTGGAGGATAAAACGGTGAGTCGATAAGTCATCATTCATTTACTTCTGTACTCATTTAACCGCCGCTGGTTTCTTCGCTTTACATTGCGCTCAGGTCCCAAGTTATAGGTATTGCTTCGTGTGTTCCTTGTCCAAGGTTTATTTGTTTGGTAAGATTTGTGTGAAATAGAATGAAATTGATGTATTGCGTAATAAATGTATGGGGCTGTATAGAAATCTTACACTTGAAGGTTCTCGTAAACGCTTCTCGAGAAGCAATCTCGTTCCCAGAGGCTGCGATCCTTTTGGTCAACACCAAGGATCACTGGATAAGGGTAACGCAGACTCTGGGGACGAGGTTGCTCGAGAAGCGGAGAATGTTCGCCACTTGCGTATTTCCCATAACACACCTTGTTTGCCCCCAAAGTATAGCATAATTTATTGTCTTCAATTTCTCTTGGGGCGGCTGTAATACCCAGGAGGAATAAAAAGCAATGGAGACGGAGGGCTATCGTTTTCTGCAGAGGGCTATCGCTTTCGTCTGGACAAGTGAATGTTTCCGAACGCTGACGTCATAGCTACTTGGAATGGATGAGCTTATCGAACACACGCCGGCAAAAATAGCCTGGGAACGGAAACTTACCTTACGAATGAAAGGTCCAACTGAGAACGATGCGAATACGAAAGGAGCTTTCGATGGTGAGGAGGGAGCGTTTTTGTTAACTCGAAAACGGAGGTGTTCGGAAACACATTTGAGTGGACTGGGACTCCATTGTTAAGCTGGGTCAATCAAGGTCATTCCCCACTAAAAGGTCACTGCTTACTGCAGATTTGACAACAGTTGAGCGTAAGCGAACAGAATGTGGGGACTGCTCAGTAGATCTGCTTTGAATGTTTACGCTTTTTTTTCAATATATCTATTCTTTTCTGCCTTGTTCAGAAATGGCAAGAGCAAGCGAAAAAAGACAAGTTGAAATACGACGAGGCGATGAAAGCTTACAAGGAGAGCAAAGCGAATGAACCGAACGAGAGCCCTGAAGAATCCAAACCCAAGAAGAAGAAAGGCTCAGTTAAGGAGTTCTTTGGAAAGAAAGAAGACAAAAAGAAAAGCTCGCCTCGCAAATCGGGTGGCGGCGAATCACAGAAGTTTAAGAGTGCGGAGTTTGTGGATACAGACGAAAGCTCTTCAGAAGAAGAAGAGAAGGTAAGCTATGATCTTTTCCCATCATTTTTTGTGTTTATTGTTGTTGTTGTTTTTGTGTGTGTATACAGTCAACTCTCTCTGAGACGGACACCTTTGGGACCGGCACTAAGTGTCCGTCTTAGAGAGATGTCCGTCTTATAAAGAGTCAAATAAAGGGAATAAGCAAAGGCAGGGACCAACTCTAGCTGTCCGTTTTACAGAGGTCTCCGTCTTATAGAGGTGTCCGTTAAGAGAGAGTCGACTGTATACCCAAATGGCCTAGTTTTTTTTATGATATTATAGCCAAACAGACTGGGAGAAAAGTACGTTGTAAATTCAGCTAAGGAAAAGCTACGAAAGTTGTTTTTCCCTATTGTGGTCGGAGAGTAGGTTGCGCTTACCTTTTAGTTTGATCACGACTACGTTGTTGCAAAAGAATCCTTATGGTTACCCTTCAACGTGAGTTTTCTGCGCTTTTGGGGGAGCTTAATGCCTATTTTCGGTCTGTATTTCCTGTACCGTAACCGTTGGAACTGGAAGGTCCATATGGGTCTTCTGTATCCCTTTAAGTTTTTTCCTGCTTTCCTCATTATTAGCAGAAGAAACCTTGAGTTCTCTGAGCATGTTTTGGTAGTAACTTGAAACGGCAGTCTAGTTCGTTTTGTTAACATTACCAATTACACTTCCTTATGGGTTATGTAACGTAACGTGAACTAAGAAATTACTGGTCAACGACAAAATCGTTGCTTCCTGTCCAAAAAAATTAATAAACTTCCCAAGCATTATATCAAACGTTACAAACAACAGAAATATGAACTTTGATGAACTGTTAGGCTTACAATTTTTCAAAAACCACTATTAAAATCCATTTTTAATCTTCAAATTTGTCCATCCTTGCCCACTTTTGTATTTGCTGTATACCTTCTTTTAATGTTTAATCGTTTATTTTATGTTTTATTACGCAATTTAGTGGCAGTTCCTACTGTTAGAATTTTGATAAAATTCTATGATTTCTTCACAGTAATTTTCAAGGAGTTATAATAACTCCTCTAGTGGGACTAATTTAACTTCTTACAGTAGAGTTATTTTTGGGGAGTTATTTTAACTCCAAAAAGGAGTTTAAAGAACTCTTTTTCAGGAGTAAAAGTGACCCCAGATATTGAGGAGCTAAAATAACCCCCAAAGAGGAGTTATCCTGTACCTAAAATTTTTACTCCACTTTCAGAGTTAAAATAACTCCAAAAAGAGTGAAAACAACCCATGTAAGGAGTAAAAATAACCCCATTTCGGAGTTATTTTAACTCCAGACTGGGGGTAAAAAGAACTCTTTTTCAGGAGTGAAAATGACCCCAAATTCGGAGTTAAATTAGGAGTTAAAGTAACCCCCAAAAAGGGGTTATCCTGTACCTAAAATTTTTACTCCATTTTTGCAGTTATAATAACTCCCTAAAAATTACGGCGTTCGTACATTCAAATGATGTTCTGTTAAACTCTTTCATTAAAAACAGAAGTCTAAAGCCAAATCCAAACCGAAACCCAAAGCAAAAGCAGAAAAGGCTAAGAGTAAAAGCAAGAAGGATTCAGACGAAGAATCTGAAGAGGAGGAGGAATCAGAAGAAGAGGAAGAAGAAATGAGTGAAGGATCTGATTCAGATTGAACATAGCCGGCAGCCGAAACTAGATAAGTAATCTCCTGTTATTGTCAGGAGCAAGAAAAACAGATAGCCTACAATCTGTAATAATAAGTTGTCGTGAGAAAGTACTGTATATAAGGTATAATTAAAATCAGTTTTCCCGTGCAATCATGTTAAATAAGAGACAATGCCTATTTCCTCGTCTACGCTTCACCCCGCTTCTCTTGTCTTTTTTGCTGCTACCCAAACGCTGTCATAGAGAGCTTTAGATTCTAAGACGAGAATGACTAGACTACGAGTACGAGATTTTCTCAATACTAAGTACTACTCGCGCGTGAACCAGCATCATTTTGGCGGGCAAACGCAATAGCCTTCGTCATTTTACCACGAGTTTTAGCGAAAATGCCGTAGTTGCGGGAACAAGTTTTCAAATGTTTAAAGTTTTATCATTTTGCGATCGGGAGAGGGCTTAACCTCNCCATTTCGGAGTTATTTTAACTCCAGACTGGGGGTAAAAAGAACTCTTTTTCAGGAGTGAAAATGACCCCAAATTCGGAGTTAAATTAGGAGTTAAAGTAACCCCCAAAAAGGGGTTATCCTGTACCTAAAATTTTTACTCCATTTTTGCAGTTATAATAACTCCCTAAAAATTACGGCGTTCGTACATTCAAATGATGTTCTGTTAAACTCTTTCATTAAAAACAGAAGTCTAAAGCCAAATCCAAACCGAAACCCAAAGCAAAAGCAGAAAAGGCTAAGAGTAAAAGCAAGAAGGATTCAGACGAAGAATCTGAAGAGGAGGAGGAATCAGAAGAAGAGGAAGAAGAAATGAGTGAAGGATCTGATTCAGATTGAACATAGCCGGCAGCCGAAACTAGATAAGTAATCTCCTGTTATTGTCAGGAGCAAGAAAAACAGATAGCCTACAATCTGTAATAATAAGTTGTCGTGAGAAAGTACTGTATATAAGGTATAATTAAAATCAGTTTTCCCGTGCAATCATGTTAAATAAGAGACAATGCCTATTTCCTCGTCTACGCTTCACCCCGCTTCTCTTGTCTTTTTTGCTGCTACCCAAACGCTGTCATAGAGAGCTTTAGATTCTAAGACGAGAATGACTAGACTACGAGTACGAGATTTTCTCAATACTAAGTACTACTCGCGCGTGAACCAGCATCATTTTGGCGGGCAAACGCAATAGCCTTCGTCATTTTACCACGAGTTTTAGCGAAAATGCCGTAGTTGCGGGAACAAGTTTTCAAATGTTTAAAGTTTTATCATTTTGCGATCGGGAGAGGGCTTAACCTCCTTCAATAAAGATAACAGTGCCAATTTCTCTGGTAAATCAAAAGTATAATGAAGCTTTCCGAGGTTTCTGTTTTTTGAGAATACGCGAAAAACCTTTCAGTCAAATCTCCTACTCATCGTCCTTCTCGTCTTCGAATCTAGGGGTGTCCTATACGCCATTTGCACGATGACGTCTTTTTACTGCTGAGACCAGAATTCATTTCGTTTTTCCTTTCATATTTTAATTTGGTAATCTCAGTGAGGTTTAAATAACAGAAGCCCAAATAAGCACAAGAAAACAAAATCCTGAAGGATTCTGGTAGTAGTAGTAAAATGACTTCATCGTACAAATGGTCTGTGGAGCCCACTCATTATACACTGCACGTGTTGTATCTCGGGATGTATGCTTTGATTGCGCATTTTGCATCTTCCCATGATGCCCTCGACTTCATTCTCCCCGCTCTGCCGGCGCCTGCGGACGAGGAAAGATATAGGGCGCAAACATGACCTTGTTTTAGAGTAGAACAACTATATAATGTTGTCGAGAGAGAAAGTCTAAAGACAGGCAACCCTTGATTTGCCTGTGATCGACCTTAATAAATAAAACGTCGCCTAAAGCCTAAAGTTTGTGGTGGTGGTTTTGCTTCCCTGAAAACTGTGAAGTACAAAAACTAAAAACGAACCGTCAGCGGGAGAGTCCCTGCCCGCTTACTTTTATTCAGATGCAAGAGGCAATTCAAGTACTTCGGAGCTGGGTCGTTAAGAGTTAGTACCTAGGGACACTCGTCTTTTTTTAATCGTTGCATTGGAATAAATAAGGCCCTGTCCACACGTAACGCGCTTTCAAAAGTATGCGTTTTCGTTGTCATCGAAAACGCTTCGATCGATTCGCGTCCATTCTACCGTTTTTATGCTTTTTCGATTGTCCACCCGAAAACGATAAAATTGCACGTTGCGATGATGTAAGTTGAAGTCTGAACGTATGCTACGCGCACGGTCGTCGTTCTCATTTTGATGCGTTTTCGACCGTCCACACTAATCAGACGATATGTGCGCGTTTTCGTTTTCATCCACTTTCAATAGTGTTTTCAAATCGATGCGTTTTCGATGAAAACGCTCAGCGTATGTGGACAGAAGGCCTAAACGCATCGAAATGTATGCGTTTTCAAACGAAAACACAAGGATTTTGCCCGTAAATCTTGTCCAAAGCAGGCCCTGGGTCTCGTAGGATGCCTGCAATTGAGACTGAAAACAACTGAGTACATTCTCGCAACTGAGGTATCTTGCCAGCGCTTTCCATTTGTCAGAATTGGCCATTGCCGGACCAGTCAGTTTGAAAATGAAATGTTTTTTTTTTTTCCAAAGGTAACTTCTACGTGTATATTATTTAGTGATGTCGCCGGATAGTTTTGACTAAAAGTGAAATTCTCATTACGACGGGAGTGGTCTGGTCGGTCAGTTCTGACAAATGGAAAGAGCCCTTACAGTTGTTGCCGACTAAACGTCAGTGCCTTAGGCTGGTTTTTACTAGCGACAGAGTCGGAGTCGTAATCAGAAGCGCAGAGCTTATGATCTAGTGAAAACAGCGTTCCGATTCCGCTTACGACTCCGTCGCTTGTGTTCCGCTTTTGATCTAGTGAAAACCAGTAGCCAGAACGGCGGCGACCGTTTGGAACTGGTCTGGTAAGACATTGTCCCCAGGGGCTCTTCTCGCCGTTCTTTACTTTTCTTCGTGCCACATTTTTCCGCCCGTTTAGTCTTTCCCTCGTCCCCACTATCTGCCCCTGGGTCTCCGAGGATGCGGATTCACCGGATGCGTGTAGACGGAAGCCGTATCCGGAAAGAGAAAGTTGCGGATTCAAAAATATCCAGACACGTGTGGACGGTGCCTAAGAATGGTTCTGTTCTCGGATCAGAAGTATTCACGCACGAGTGAGGAGTGTGTAAAAAGCGTGCGTTTTACAACGTTGAAGAACGCATTTTTGACATTGGTTGTTCTTCATCTTTTATTACTTGCACCTCTTTCGGAAGTCGCAAGAGTATTTTGGCCATGAAAAAATCAGGAAAAAGAGCTCAGGTGTGGTATATAATCATGATATTTAAGTACAAGTATAGTTATTCTCGCCCGAATAAAGTTAGGTGGTGTCAAAAACAGCTGTGTGTGTAAAACTGGAAATATCTTGTATTCAAATTACAGCTATCGAGTTGCTTTGTGCAGTACTCATTGTTTACTGTGCTATACGAGGCTTTCAAACGTTTGTGGCAGCGGATCATTCCATTTATTTCTTATATGAAAACGACTCACTAAAACTGAGGTGCTTTTCTGCCAGGTTGTTTAATGCACAGACTGAAGGTTGGGCAGTGGCTGTCAAGTAGCACTTAATAGGGAGCTTGAGCAACGACGATCGACGGCAGTGAAAACGTCGCTAAAAAAATTAATTTGCGTTTTTTCAAACTTTATTGCGTATATTCGGACTCTTTCAGTATGTCAAATGTACGCGAGCTCCCCTGGAGTTGAATTCTTAAGGACTTTATTCATGTTCAAAAAGAGAAAGGAAAATTCGTCTTCGTATGTTCACGTCCTTCGTAAAACGTCGCATTAGGAAGTTTCAGGTCATAGTCAAGCAGTGGACATCAAGGAAGTGTACTAAAAAGCGTGACGCACGTGCAGAACTGTTGTTTTTTTCATAAAACCAATTGTTTTGCGACGTTTTTGTTGTCGTCGTCATGGTTGCTTAAGCTCCCTAATTTTCTATAATGCACTCTGCTCCGTCTTCCCGTGTTTGTTTATGGTGTGATTCATGTAGTTTCTTTTTAAATCAGTCTTACAATTTAGCCCGAGAGTGGGCTCACATGTTTGGCGTTTCTTTCCGTTAGTCGAGCAATGCAGAAGCCAACGTGATGTCCAACCATGAAAGCATCGCTTAGCCTGTGTTGCTGCGTGTCTGGCGTTAAAAGGGAAAGAGGAAGGGGCGCGAGAGAGCACAAGGCCAGGCGTGCAAAGAGGGGGGAAATAGGGCCTCCTCGCGCATCCCTCGCGCTCTCGAGTTTGAATTCCTTCTTCCAGTTTTCCTTTTAACGCCTGACACGCAGGCTAAGCAGCGCGAAACCCAAACACGATATCTCACCCGCAGGCTACAGGGATTTTAAACTGGAGCTCACTTCAAACTAGAAAGACGCAACTATGTTTTTTTTTCTTTCTCACTTTACTGGCTGTTTGCTTTCCTAGGCAGAGAAACCCGAAGGCAAGAGGAAAAAGAAGACCAAGAAGGATGCAAACGCTCCTAAGCGATCGCTATCGGCGTACATGCTGTGGCTGAACGAAGCTCGAGCGCAAATTAAGCAAGAGCACCCTGGCATCTCGGTCACTGAGCTATCCAAGGTTGCAGGGGAAAAGTGGAAAAAATTGGAGGATAAAACGGTGAGTCGATAAGTCATCATTCATTTACTTCTGCACTCATTTAACCGCCGCTGGTTTCTTCGCTTTACAGTGAGCTCTGGTCCCAAGTTATAGGTATTGCTTCGTGTGGTCCTTGTCCAAGGTTTATTTGTTTGGTAAGATTTGTGTGAAATAGAATGAAATTGATGTATGCGGAATAAATGTATGGGGCTGTATAGAAATCTTGCTTGAAGTTTTTCGTAAACGCTTCTCGAGAAGCAATCTCGTTCCCAGAGGCTGCGATTCTTTTGGTCAACACCAAGGATCACAAGGGTAACGCAGACTCTGGGGACGAGGTTGTTCGAGAAGCGGAGAATGTTCGCCACTTGCGTATTTCCCATTACACACCTTGTTTGCCCCCAAAGTATAGCATAATTTATTGTCTTCAATTTCTCTTGGCGCGGCTGTAATACCCAGGAGGAATAAAAAGCAATGGAGACGGAGGGCTATCGTTTTCTGCAGAGGGCTATCGCTTTCGTCTGGACAAGTGAATGTTTCCGAACGCTGACGTCATAGCTACTTGGAATGGATGAGCTTATCGAACACACGCCGGCAAAAATAGCCTGGGAACGGAAACTTACCTTACGAATGAAAGGTCCAACTGAGAACGATGCGAATACGAAAGGAGCTTTCGATGGTGAGGAGGGAGCGTTTTTGTTAACTCGAAAACGGAGGTGTTCGGAAACACATTTGAGTGGACTGGG
>CALNXI010000684.1:27627-30259 GCA_942486025.1 Porites evermanni | reverse complement strand
GGACGAATTTATCGTCATAACCGACAACCCTAGCTTAACTAAAACACTTAATAGTAGATTGCGTGTTGAGCTGTGTAACTACTCAAACAGCTATGAAAGAGCTTTCAGGAAATGCTTTCATGTTTGTTTTAGATTGATTTTTAAAAATGCTTGCTTTAAACACAGGGATTTACATAAAGATTTCGCAACAGAGAAAGAAAAAAAATCATTGACAACTATTTAAGACATGTTGATACCTAAATTTTAATATTAATTGGCTTATTATGAAAAATAAGCTATTTTTCTTGTTCAAAAGCAGTCACTAACCAACTGGCGGGATTCTGTTGTTCTTTCTGTACTTTGTTGTTGGCGGCCGTACAATGTGGTAGGAAAGATTTTTTTTTTCATGCAAGAAATCAAAAGCGTTTTTCACTAGAAACTGTTGGATTTATCTAAAAACCATGGCAACTAGGCACTCCTGATGAAAATTTACCTGGAATTTTAAAGGGGCTCTTCATGAATGATGTAACATAGCTAGTCTATTGTCGCTGACCGAGAAATTGGAATTAGCGCTTAATTTGCAAGTTACCATCTGCGTCAAAACAGGTAAAAATCTGTGGCGATAGCTAGAGAAAGGGCTATTGTTTCCGAGAGCTGTTTGGGATTTAAAGCTGCAGATATTGTTCCATGAATGTAAGCACAGTCATCTGAAACCTATACTGATGAGCTTTCTGGCAAGAGAATTTCTCAGGTATGCCCTTGACGAAACATCGTGTGGCACCAAAAAAGATGGCACGCAATGTCATATGTCATTCTTTTTCAAAATTATAGGGCTAGGAAATGAGACTGGAATTCAGCCTTGTTTTTCCTCCTTATGAGTCAGGGATAGTCAATTTCATGGACAAACTGCGAGCTTATAAAGTTTCCCGATTTGGATTTCTATCGGAGTTACTCAAAAGTTACAATCAATCATAAGAACTTTGACAGGTGTAAATCCTCCGTAATTAGTCAGGGAAGCGAAAGTTTTAGTGGCCGCTTCAGCGTTTCATGTTTTACGTACGAAAACGAATTTTAATTCAAAATGTTGGCGGAAAGGTCTAGATCCAAGGGCACTCCACTTATGTAAGCATACTCCTTGACCTGGACGTTGTCTAATAGAACTGAGACGTTATAACTTTTTTCACAATCGTATCCAGAATTTTGTCTTTCCCAACAGGTACTTTATATAGTGGAATGAATTACTTGTATTTACTTTTTTGTGCCGTTAGGCGATAAACGCAATGATTGTTATAGGGCCAATTTAAGAATACTCAGCAGGATAAAAAGAGTGTTTAATATAAATTAAATGATTTTAGAATCTTATCAAACGGAAAAAAAACAATTAGTTAACCTATAAGAAATATTCATTGTACTTTGTCCACACCGTAAAGCATGGTTTAGACAAGAGAGAACAAAGATTTCGATCGGCGTTCAAGGATTACGTGAGTGATTCATGCAACCATTGGATATAAAATAAACTAAATTACACAATTTTGAGTCGGTCTACGCTCGTTCGCAAAACTGGACCATAAGAACTGTGTGGCTCTTTTTTTTAAAAAAAAAACAAACAAAAACAAACAAAAAAAAGAATAATTGAAACCTTGACAGGTGCAAAAAAGGTAAGACTGATGCCTCTAGAGTCTTGAAAATACAGCCCGGCGATGCCTCTTGGAATTAATCTATTTAACAAATTATGATCAATAAACGTCTTTCCAAGCTATATGCGTGAAAGATTGCCTTTTCTACCAATAGGAACGTTTTGATCGAAGTTGTAGTAATGAAGTTTATTGGTTTGGGTGCTGTTGAAGCGGAACTGTAGCGGAACTGTAGCATAAATCATGTTTTCTCCTTCTCCTATAACCTACTAATTAAGGCGATGAAAATTAAGTTTAAAATATTTTAAAGGTGGCTTTGTTAATTTTTCGACCTATTTTATCTTCACTGGTAGGTCTGAGTTCCTCTGACTCACAAAATGTAACTGAGGTGCCGATAATTAAATGCATGCCTGGTTATAAAAATTTTTCATTTAAGATTTCGCCACTTGCAGAGTTTGTCCTTTGCGGGTCCCGTTTGGCTGTATTCAAACAAACTGAATATAAAAATCAATTTTGAAATATCCAGTTGACAGGGAAATTAAATTTATTTAGTTTACAAGCCACAAAGTAAACACTTCACATTTTTTAATATAAATGCTAAACTGGCAAGGACCTTAACTGTAAATCATGATCACTGACTGTTAGTTATAAAGAAATACGTTCCGTTTAAGCAGCAATTTTAAGGTTTTTCAAGCTCTTTTGTATTTAACAGCAGCTAACAGCATTTTTTTGGTGGCCCTGTTTTGGAGACCACCTGAATAAACTTTCGCCGCAAACTTCAGTTGTCTGCCTCGTTTTGGCGCTGATTTTTCGCATAAATTAAAAAAGGCAAATTTATTAGCATACTCAGAATGAATTATTTAACACGAGCTACGCAGCTTTCGTGCATGTCGTGATGTTTGTAGCCGTTTGCAGGGATTGTAGTAGAGAATTTTGAGAGTATTTAATTGTACTGGACGACCTTATGTTGGGAACGAGGTAAGCATATTGTGCCCTACTTGGAAAGTTTGTTCTTTGCT
>CALNXI010000684.1:17627-22627 GCA_942486025.1 Porites evermanni | reverse complement strand
GTGTGCTTACGTAAGAGGACACTCCCTTATTGTGTTGTTTTCCACTGGTTGAGGAACAAAAGAAGTGAAAAACATTTTTTCTCACACACATTTGGGATTCTCTGTGCTAGTCTGTGGGAGGTTTTAATAGTCAGATGTGTGTTTGTAATGTACCAATGTTCTTGTAGCAGGTTATTTTTACATTTAGGGTCATTTAGTGCCTCTTTCATTGTTGTGAGCCTTTGTTGGCCAGGAGTTTTCATTATGGCAGCTGTCCAATGTTTAGTTTGTAATTTTTGTTGTGGCATGTTATTTAGGGAGCTTTTACCCCTGTTTTTTGCCCTGTTGCACTAGTTTGACGTTTAGTAATATTCAGGTCTGATGGCGTGGTTTGGCTTGACTTGGCTCCCAGTTGTGTGTGAGAAGTTTGGTTTGCTGGGTCCTTAGGTCTCAAATGTGGTAATATAAATGATAATGGTAATGATAATGATAAATACCTTTATTACTTTCCAAGTCTGGTTTTTCGAAGTAATTACATCAATATCATTTAATAAAAATATGTAAAGATCTAAAACATTAAAAAATAAAACAAAATAATTCACAATATTTGTAACATAACATACTAAAATATATTCCACTATTTGGTAGCTCGAATAGGTTGCCTTTCCTAGACTGGAAGACTTTATTTTTTTTTAAACTTAGCGTGGTGTGAATTTTTGTGGTGCACAGTATGCATGAGAAGTGCCTACAATTTCTCAAAATATTGTAATATTGAAATTAAATGATTCAGGGTCTCAAAAACATTCTGTCTGAAATGGGGGGTGAAATGGAGGGATTTTGTCTGGCCCTGGAGACCCACCATATCCAAACTTCTCTTAAGTGCCACTCCTCCCCGCCCCCTTCCCTCACGGATGCATTCTTCATCTTGTAAAATATCCAAATGATTACTATTGTAGGTTTTTCTGATATTTTAAGTGTCGAAGTTTGTACTCTACATGTAATACACTGTAACATTTACGTGTACCCAAGCAAATTTATGAGTAAGTCCATCAGACAACTGAATTTTTGTTTTTCTTTCTACTGCTTTATTGGCTTGAAAACTGATATGTAGGTAATTATGTGGGAGGATGATGCTACAAAAAAAGTTCAATAAGTATGAGTTTTAGAGCTATGTTCTCTTACTGCAAAAGTAATCAGCTTTCACCCTCCACTTTCGAAATTGTTATACCTCAACATTCCTTTTATTTAAAGATAAAGTTCCAGTGTTTTTGCATTAGTGCTTATCTAACTTTTGCCTGTGCATACCAGAAGCAGTATCTGTCATCTGAACAGGAAGGATTACGTGTAAGGAATGTGCTATGTCAGCAAAATATTAATAGTTTATGGCTTTTTATCAAGTATTTTATACAGTTAAGTTATAAAATTTGCTTTCCACCGTGGGAAAATACCAGTGCATTGAAGTAGAAACATTGTCCCACACAAACGTGTCACACAATACAGCCTCAACTTCTTTTTGTAGTAAGAAATAAGAATCCCCTTGAATAGTTGCAACAGGCAAGTGTAAGCGGAGGATCATTTGTTTCTAAGACTGGAATTTGCAAACATAACAAAAATCAAATTCTTGGCAGTGGTTATTTTGTCCCCTGATATGTGGCCAAGTAAATAGATCCTTTGTTTCCCTGGGGACCTTTTGTTATTGATTCTATAACTTGTAAATTTTCACAAGAGGATAAAGACAGCTATTATTCTAATTTTATGTGGGCATGAGTGAGCAGGCCTCAATAATATTGATTTGTGTAATGCAATATCCAGGAGCAGATTTCATGTAGAAATATTCCAGGCTGGACAAGAGCGTGCTTATGAGTGTTTATCAGCAGCATTTGTCAACTGGATTTTTCTAAGTGAAAAGATTGGGATTTGAGTCATGAAAGGTCAACAGGATCACCCCTTCCTGAAATAGAGATTATCTGTAAATATCTGTGGGCTTCAAGCAGTTTTTACTAGGGCAGCACATTTTTCAACTGGACTTACATAGGATTCAGCAGTGTTTTCAATGGGATACATTTATCAAGCTTTTTAAACATTTTACAAGATTCACCATGAATAGTACTGGTAATACGTGTTTTCTTTCTTATGCATATCACAAATACCTTAACATTGTATGTTACGCTTTGCCTATTTTACCAAGAATTTTACAGTTGTTAGTAATTCCTGTTTCCTCAGCAATTTCTTTATTTGTGTGCAGCAAACTTTACACACTGTACATCATTGTTTTGTACACATAGTTTTTGGATTGTGATAATTTTTTGTTTCATGCTCTTTCCAATCTTTAGTGAAACAATGATAAAAAATGGTGGTATTTATTAGAAGGAGTATTTGTGGGATAATTTTTGATGTTTAGGTACCGCATGCTTGCTTGCAGACAGTGCCACCCTTAACTATGATGTGGTTAAATGTCTTTATATGCATGTACATGTAGCAAACCTTATTCAATATTATTTACGCAAAATAGACTATATGATACTGTAGGTTTTTAGAAGAGTAGTTTTCACTGGCAGTTAATGAAGTTGTTCCTTGGCTTATCAGCTCCACCAGAACATTTTATGATTTTCAATATGGTCATGCCCAGACTCAAGTATTTTTCAAAGGAAAGTTTGGAAAGCACTCTCTTTTCTGTTTGAACAGTTTATAGGTATTTACACCATGGTTTAGGCCCAGGTTCTCTGCAGTAGCAATTATCAGAAGATACATTCATTTATTCTGTATAAATAAATAAATTTTATTTTACATGTAGTAATAAGAGTGATTTTATGTAACCTGTGAAATAGGTAGTAGAATACTATGCACTATTATGCACCAATTTTTTGTTGTCTTCTTTTGTTTATTTGTAGCTATTTTGCACTAGTTGTAATTATATTGTTTCACGGGTCAAGTAAAATTGCTCTCAATAATCATTCGTTCTCTTTAGAATATATGGCAATCATATCTCAGTGTTATTTGTGCTGTGGGTTAGCCTTTAACTAAAGGGTTTGCCTAAAACCTGGAATCCTGAAACCCCACGCTGAATGCCGAATGATTCTGAAGTTAAGTGATTATGGTTAGGAAATTGAGTGATTCAGGATCCATTTAACGTCATTATACTGACCTAGTGTAATGTCTAATTGAGACAGTCTCACTGAGAGACTGAGGGCAAGCTGACCTGAGACTTAATTCACTCAGTTTCTGGATTCCAGGTTTTAGGCAAACTCTAAAGAAACTGTTACTTTAAATGTCTGAACAAATGTCCCAACTCTTTCAGCTCTCCTTCTTTTCTTGAATTTTTCTCATATTTTAAATTCTAAATTCACCCTTCTTTTTGTTGTTCAATCTCTGCTTCCTTTTGTAACTATACTGTGCACTTGGTGCATTTTATATTTCTTTAGTTAAGGAACAGGAACATCCTATCTGTGCAAATTTTAATTAGAACATTTTATTGTAAAGAAAGGCCACTTTGCATAAGGGTTGTTTTTTAGGGGGGGGAGGGGTGGGGGTGGCTTTCTTGCCATTTTCCTGTAAAAAATAGGAGCTTTGGCTGGGCGAAAGCTTTTATTTTTATTATTATCATTATTATTATTGTAACATTGCAAGGTGGTAAAATACTTGTAAATTTTACAAAAAATAAGGAAAGACTTCAGGAGATGATACACTTTGGACATCAGTACTCTGAGGATTGTTTGAATAGCACAGTTGAAGAAAGGGTTGAAGCAATCAGCTGTCAGACTATTTGGGTTTAGTCCAAAGTTTTGTCGTAACAGTTCTTCCTTCAGGACCATGTAAAATGCTCTTTCCTATAGTAGCACTAAAGGATTCACTAGTTTACCTAGTGTGGGAAAACTATAACCTATCTTAACCTTCCTCGAAATTTTCTTGTCAGGAAAAAAATCTTCTTGGAAAGAGACTTGTTAGTATATGTTTTTCAGCACTAATGTAGAAACTTTCATGGAGCTCTTGTAAATATTTCCAGATTTTGTGGTTTTTGGTGCATTTAACTCGTTGCTGTTGGTAATCTTCTATTTTATTCTGTTTTCTCTTCAGAATCATTTTGCACTGATATAAATGGAAACAGTATCAAAAATGGAGCTTCTTTTGTGCCAAAGCCAAAGGAGGACAATTTTTGTCTGCATTGCACCTGTAGTTTTGGCCAGGCCGAAGATTGTATTAAAGCAGAATGTGCGATTCCAACATGCAAGAATTACAAACCTGTTCCTGGGAAATGCTGTTCCTATACATGTCCTTCAGGTAAAGAGAAATACTAAATGTAGAGATCAAACTATACTGTATCCAGGGTCACTTTTTCGAAATGCATCAGTTAACTATTTTCCTGTAATCCAATAATTGGATTACAGGAAAAACCACCTAGAAAAAGTTGACCAATAAAATATTATTGGTCAACTTTTTCTAGGTGGCCCTTGTTACAGTAGTGGTACTATTAAACTTGCAGTTAGATTGAGTTGATTTTTATTTTTGCTTGCACAAACCTTGTGATTCTGAAGCTAGGGACATCTCATACACCATCATCCTATTATTTTTTTAATATGCTGTGGGACGAAATTGTGGCTTGTTCCACTCACTTGAGAGCTTCATTTTTGTGGTGAAAGTTGTGAGGACGGCTTGTGTTGAGCCTATGCTGTATGTCGCATTGTGCTTGGAATCTTCAATGATCTTCCAAATTAAGTTGCAATTCCTAATCGTAAGACAACCTTTAATTAAATGATAAAAAATAGGGCAACTGAAAATATGTCATGACATCCTTGTTAAATTATTTGAGTTGTGAAATGCATTTGAAAATTTCTACTTTTCTTTTTGAACAGGTGCAAATTCAGAGGCTGCGGAGTTAGCGATTATCATCAGTTTATCCGTGGGACTCTTACTACTGCTTATCCTCCTCATAGTTGTCATTGATAGAAATCGGAAGAAAAATCAAAGAAATCAGACAAGAAATGAAGTGCTGGAACAGTCACAAAATTTAAGGCCAAGTAAGT
>CALNXI010000683.1:161114-202635 GCA_942486025.1 Porites evermanni | reverse complement strand
ATAGAAGAGTGAAGTAGAAGGAGAGGGGGTTGGTTGGGGCGAAAGGAGGGGGAAGAGAGGGGGGGGGGGGGGGGGGGGGGGGGGGGGGGGGGGGGGAGTCTCCCCGTATAAAACTTTGTTGAGTACCCTCCAGGAAGGATTTATACTTAAACCATTTCTTTAATCACTTTTCTTTTTTTTGTTCTGAGGTTTTTGCTTACAGGAATTCCTAAATAACGTTTCTTTTTTCCCAAACGGGATAGCAGCATGGCAGTGGTATGGTTTTCTCGTACTTTCGATCATGAACAGAGAATTGGCTGCGAGTTGCCCGCGTCAAATTGCGCTGAAATCACAGGGTCTTTACACGTGAAGTTTTGTCGCGCGACAAGCGCCCGATATAATAATCGGCCGGCCTCAAGCTTGTTGGATTGTTACCTGTTTCCTGATTGGCTACAAGCCAAGGTGGTCCATGCACGTTCAGAAAAAAATATATTGTGAGCCCTTCAGTTTAAAGGGAACTGTCTCTTTTCCTCGTCTTTGTTAGAATTGGTATGTAATTACGAGCTTCATTTAACAGATTGTTACCCAATTTAGGACATTTGGAAGGTTAGCATTAAAAGATCGAGAATCAACTATTAAGCGAAAGTACCTAAACCTTGCGTCCTCCCTCTTTAAAAGAAGGTTACCTGCTGTTGTTTGTTCATTTTACGCGATTATGTTCCAAAGAAATCCTGCCGTGACCGGATGCTAAGCTGTTTTCTTTAATAATAGGGAGCTTAAGCAACTGCGACGACGACAACGACGATAACTTCAAGACTGGACATAGGTTTATTAATGATCAAAACAACAGCTCTGCACGTGCATCACGCTATTTAGTACATTCTTTGATGTCCACTGCTCGACTACGACGTGAAACCTCCTAATTTGACGTTTTATGGAGGACGAGGACATACGACGACGAATTCTCCTTCCTCTTTTTGAACCTGAGTAAAATCCTTACAAATTCAACTCCAAGAAAGGTCGCCTGCATTTGACATTTTTAGCGGGTCCAAAGTAGACGCGATTAAGTTTGAAAGAAGGAAAATTCATTTTTTAGCGACGTTTTTGCTGCCGTCGTCGTCGTTGCTTAAGGTCCAGGATCACGCGATAAATCGACTTCCTGTCAATACCGTTTCAAGACGTTTCAGCGTAATTTGTGCTAGAACATGTTTCTTATTGGTGCACCCGCCTTTGACGAGGAGAAAACATATCTGATGGGATTATTGTGCGTCACTGCTGTAAGGGTTATAATGATATAAAAAGGCACTTTCCCGGCCACGCTATTTGACACGAAGATTATCTGACAAAACATGGAGCACTTCGCTTCCTTTATCGTGTGTACTCTATTGCTGTTGAACGTGTATGGCACTGAGGGTCACGTCAGCAAGAGATGCAAACGCGTGGTTGACTTGTCAGGATACACTAAAGTAAATGCTGCCCACGGACGTTGGCCGCAGGATGGCTTCTGTCAAGTAGCGTACCTTAGAGACCACAGTACATCAAGTTACCAGCTCTCAGTCGATATGTACAACTTCATTGGATGGCGAGGAGTCAACTCTGGTCATCCAGGAGTGTTTTTCAACGCCGAAGATGAAGATAACTATGACTTCGTCTTTTTCAGGTTTGTTGCCATTTATACACGAGTAAGAGGGAAGATGTCATTATTTTGGTTTCAAACCAGAGCGACAATCTGAATTTTAAAAAACCTTCTTACGACCAGTTCAGTTTACGGAAATGATTTCGGAGTATTAGAAGTTCTATGTGAAGATGGGGAGTGCTATATTAGCTGACATGTTTTCGTGACTCAGTCATGCAATAATCCTTTAAGGTTTAGTTGCATTCGCTTAATTTTACTTATTGTTTCTTTTTATTTCCCAGGCCTCATTTGTCCAGCATATGTTTTCAGACAGGTTACGTTTACAATGGTCAACCAAAATTTGACGGAGCAAAGTCCGGCTCTTGCCCTAACGGTCCCCCCAGGGGAGCAGAGTGGTTCAACATCAAGGTGGTTGTGTCGAACTCCACTCCTGCCGGGCAAGTAAGGGTCTACCTGAAAGGAACATTGGTGACGTTTTTCAACCCGCGCTATCCAATCAGAAAACGTGGTGGTGTCTTGGTTGCCAATGGTTACCATAATGTGGTGTATTACAAGAACTTCAAGTTATTGTAAGGAAGTCTGTTGTGTCAACTTAAAGAACGGCTTCCTCAAGCAAAAAACAGTTAGTTTAACAGGGTTAAAACCATATACTACTGTAGCGTCGATCACTTGTGGTTTGGCATCGAGGATAACAAGTTGCAGCTTACTTTCAAATGTCATTGAAAGGATTAAAAATAAAATATAAAGCCCTTGTGTAAAGCTCTGTGGAGTCATTAGTATCGCTTGCTTGAGCAGAGCGAGACTCTAAAAATGCGGTCGTTTTTTTTTTTCGGTGTGACCTAGTTTGTAGGCCCCGCGTTCTTAGCGAAGACCTTGGAAACTGGGAATAAGAATCGTGACGACTTTCATTGTATGGAAATGAGTCTCGTGATGAGAATGTAGTTTATTTCGGCGATGACTGAAATGACGCATGTAAGTTTAGTAATGACGTAATTTTTCCCGAATGGAGGCCCTTGATTTTCGTGTAATTATGCATGACATGCAGGCACATCCCCAAGCAGGATGAGAAAATATTATAGCGGGGAAATCCTCACGATTTTGTGGCTTTTTAAGGCGTTACGTTTCTCAGAATATTGTCGCAATTACAGGAAATGTACGGTTAAATAGATTCACTTTGTTTTATGTATTTAATTGATAGATTTTCGCAGTTGTTACGATGTGAAGTCGTGTTGCACTTCATAAATACTTGAGATATGAAGTATCCACTGTCACGTAATTTTTACGTGCGCACGTGCGTAAAATTTGCGTTCGCCAATAAAATAAAGGCAATGTATGAAAGGCTGCACGTGCAATTATGTAAGCGTAAAAGTAGAAACTCGCTTAATTTGACGTTTAATCGCAATACTTTATGTCTTACCTCTATTTGATTTACGTGATTAAAATTTACGTGCGTTAACGTGCGGAGCCAAAAACGCATCAGTGGAAATCCACCCTAACGTGTCACGGATGTGTTTATACCGGTAGTATAGCTTTGAACTTAACTAACCGCACGCTGTACTTGCAGCACTTCATGTCCATGGTTAATAGAAATCCCATATCGAGCTTTTCCGGAACGGGTTGGTTAAAGAATTCTATGGCTTAAAAGCGTTGATTATTTTGGAGCAACTGATCACTTCAGTGGTCGAAAAAAAAAAGTATAATCTTAATGAGCAAAATTTCAAGGTTTACTGGAAAATCAGGATCGAGGATCGAGGATCGAGAAATCAGGGATCAAGGATCGGCTAAAAAGAACTTGAAAATAAAATAAATAAATAAATAAATCGTGGATAAGTGATGATGTGGGCCGCAGACTGTAGATAAATTTCACAGAACATAACCCCGTTAGCTGTACTGAACGCTAAATTCAAGTAAACTAATCCGAGTCTGTCTGAGTCAGTGATTGTTTTGACGAGAAAGTGAAATTTTCCGGGAAAATGAAACGCTTTATCCTGTTGATACTTTATACAAGAAAAAACTTTTAACAGTTTTTAATTTTTAAGTGTACATTTGCTTTCAGTACTCCTTATTTTTCTTGTAATTGTTGTATGCACGACCCCACCAGCAATGCTGATCTTTTTATCGTGCCATAAACTAAGGTTCTTACCTACCTACCTACCTACCTACCCACCCACCCACCCACGCACCCACTATATACATTATGACATACAACACTCGTTTTGTATTCCAAACGAAAAAGTAGTATAAGGGCACCGGGGCCTTTGACAACAAAACGCATCTCCAAGCAAGCGAGACTCAACGCTACTAAGAGCGTTCTTGTTTGTCTTTCAGTGCAACTATAGATCACTATACTATATAGAGAAGTGATGACCTCAAAAAAAAAAAGGAACAAAATCTTGGGAAATTATGGGATAGGTTAGCATGTACAGAAAAAAACAAGATGAAAAATGCCCAGCTGCTGAAAATCAGCCCGTTAGTGCAAATTGGTGGTGAGATATAAGTACTGTAATACTCTGATGACTTTCTATACACTCAATCATTCTAAACTTTACTTGGATCGTAACCATCGAGGCCTATTTTGGAAGGATTTATAACAGTGAAGTAATCGGAGCATAATGGCGTGAAAAAATGTGCTTATTACCACTTTATGTAAGAACCTGTTAAAGCTAAGTTAGGAAAATGAAGATTGTTACTTGCGGGTATTTACTGTATCGCGGAAACCGCGAGCTACATGCACTTTGCATAATCGGTTTAAATTGTCAAGATAAAAAAAAAAGACCAACAAGATTTCATCTTTACGACAAGCTGCAAACTGCCAAAAATAGTTTCAACTCTCGACACGATGTGATTAAACAATAATTCAAAAGATTTTGATAATGAGCAGCAAAGGTAATTAATCATCAAACCAGCGCGAACGTTTAGCAGGAACTTCGCCTTCATCCCTTCCAAACAACTTGTTCTTATATTTGTTCACCATGTCGGTGAAGTTGGATTCGTCTTTTTTCTCCTGCTCTTTCCGCCTAGCTCCTTTCCTCTTTCTATTCGTAACTTCGTTCTCTGCGTTGGTGTGAGTAAATGAATCAGCTCTTTCGTGAAAAGTTTTACCAATATTCCCCCCTCCTTTCAGAGGTTTCTTCTTTTTGTTATCCTTAATAGCCGCTGGTAAATTGGCTTTCGCTACCGCAGGCTCATTATAGGATTTATTCACGTTTGAAGAAATGGGTGGAAACTTTCTCTGTTTTTGACGATCAGTTTTACCAAGATCTCGAGGAGCTGGTAGCTCCGCTGAAGATGTCCTCTTTCCTTTTTTCGTTTTCCATGAATTTTCACTATTTTTTCTTTGGAACCTTACATCGCTGTTTGGAGCTTTGCCCTCCTTACTTCCTGTGTCACGTTTTTCTTCTTTGCCTTCCTTTCCCTCCTCTAATTTCCTTTCCTTGTTCGCTTCTCTCTTTCGCTGCCTTTTTTCTCTCCGTTTCTGACTCTTTTCCAGTCTCTTCTCTTTATTTGTCTTGGGCTGTTCACTCTCTGGCTGCTGTCTTTGTCGAGCTTTGTCTAACCGCCGCTGTTTCACCTTCACAACGAGGCTATTCTCCAATGAAAACTCAACAATCGGGCGGCGATCGGCGCCAAATATATCTGGATTGTTATTGGTTGCGCGCAAGGCTGCCAAAGCGTCGTTGTGATTGGCAAACTCAACGAAGCCATATCCCATAGAACGTCCGCGGCCCGAACTGTCCACGCGATCTTTGCTGCGAATTATCAGCACCTTCTTGACAAATGCATTTCTTCCTGCCACGGTGCTGAAAATTTCTTTAAGCCGTTTATCGTCAACATTGAGGGGAAGGTTCCGCACGCAAAGCCTAAAGCCAAAGAGTAGAAACATTTCGTTCTTACTAAGAAGCAAACAAACGCGATCAGTGGTTTGTTGAGTAAAGGTTGATTTCTACTGACGCTTTTTTGGCTACGCACATTAACGCACGCAAATTTCAATCAAGTAAATAAAATAGAGGCAAGATAAAAAGTGCCCAGCTTAAACGAGAAGTTAAGCGACGTTCGACTGTTACGCTTACGAGCGACATTTCATGCATTGCCTCTATTTTATTTGCGAACGCACGTACCCACGTAAAAATTACGTGACACTGGAAATCAACCCTTAGACAAACAGGAGCGTGTTTGTTTATGGATTGGGTAGGGATGGCACCTCGCATGGGACCTACGAGTCCCATTCGTGTACATTCCCCCTGGGCAGGCCTGTGTCCAGAAAAGCTGGTAAATAAAATTCATTTATCGTTATTGTACACTTGCCTGGTCGTTGAGACAAAGTAGTTCGAATTTTCCAGTTTTGCTTTTTTCTCTGCCTCAGCCTTCTGCCTTTTTACTATATCACTTTTTGACAATTCTTGAGCGGCAGTCGAACCTGGAAGAATAAGACCTTCTTTAGCCAGATACAAATTGCGTTTGTCTTTAACTTGCTTATTCCCTCCTGTCCTTTTTCTTTCCTTGGCCAGCTCTGTCGCTTTTCCACGTGTAACAGCTTTGGTTACATTCAGTGTGAAGTTATCTAAAGAAAGACCTAGATTAAAAAAAAATGGCATGTTAGAATTCCTACAGTACCTAAACCTTCCTGGTTTTTAAGTTAATTAAAACCTTAGCGAAACCTCAACTCTTTATGTATGAATTTTCTAGGGTCCTTTTCAATGTTCTGGGGACTAAATACAATTAAAATTACTGCATAATATAAATTGAGTACTATCATTATTTCAATCAAATGCCACAAGGAAACCAGCCATTCAAAAGGCTGGAAAGCTGTTGCACATTCTGCCGCTTTCAGCAGGTTGAATTCAATGGCATTTAGAAAGCAACTCGAACAGTAACTTTCTTCCACTTCAGCTGTTTTTTTTTAAGGTTTATACATTTATAACAAAGGGCCAAGGGACTGCTCTCACTCGCAGACGACTTTTCTGGAAAACAGGTAAAGAAAGACTCTGCGTCAGCATCAGGTTTTCTTTCATTAGAGAACTGTAGATTCGGGGACGAGAACGACTACGAAGACAAGATATGACTTTTTAAAAAATTCTTTTCGCTCGAAAGTTCAATTTCACTTTTTTCACCACAAAAGTTAGTAGGGTTACTTTTAGTGAAGGAGGTTAAGTCCTTTCGCGATTGCAAAATGATAAAACTTCTAACATTTGATAACTTGTTTCCGTCACTACGAATGGTGACGGGTTTCACGTTTTCCCGCCAAAATGACACCGGTTCACGTATGCGCGCTACTTACTATTGAGAAAATCTTGTACTCCTAGTCGCCCTCGTTTAAGAATCTAAAGGTCTCTATTAAATTAGGCTGATTTAGCAACAGAACGGGAACGTCATTTGACGACGGCAAAGCGCGCAAAAAGGACTAAACTCTACTTCCAGTGCCCAATGTGCCGCTCAGCCATTGGTCAAGCCAGTTGTTTGATTTGCGCGCGCCGTCGTCAACTAACGTTCCCGTTCTGTTGCTAAATCAGCCTATTATTTACACCACGACCTAACCTGCACCCTCATCAGAAGTTCCTTGGAGACACTGCTCAGCACTCTCTGTGGTTTTGAACTTCACAAACGCCATTCCTTTGCTGTGACCGGTCCGCTTGTCCACAACTAACTTGCAGTACTCCATGTCTCCAAACTGCTCAAACAGATCCTGGAGAGCCTCCTCAGTGGAATCAAATGAAACGTTACGGATAAACAATGTTTTGCCTTCTTTTACATCAGTNTGACCGGTCCGCTTGTCCACAACTAACTTGCAGTACTCCATGTCTCCAAACTGCTCAAACAGATCCTGGAGAGCCTCCTCAGTGGAATCAAATGAAACGTTACGGATAAACAATGTTTTGCCTTCTTTTACATCAGTCGATTGTTTGGGTCTTCTAGCTTGGAGGGTGGATTTATGTCCATGGTCTTCATATTCATCTTCACTCTCCACATCATCATCATCATCATCATCATCATCATCACCATCACCATCATCATCATCATCATCATCATCATCATCATCATCATCATCATCATCACGGTCTTTGTCATCGGACCCACCACGTTTATCTTTGGCTGCTTCAACATCAGAGTCAATTTCACTGTCGCTGTGTGAAACCTCATCATCATCATTGCTTTCTTCTTCACTTCTTTTGTCTTCGTCAACTTCTTCTTTCTCTCTTTCAGACACTTTGTCTATTTGAACAGAAAACAATTTTTTCTTTCAGTACAATGAAAAAAAAATTGATAATCATTAGATGGTCTGAGGACTAGTCTGACATGTCATATGTCTCCACCCCCTAACCCGTGGGGGGCGCGGGGGAGAGAGATGTCTGAATTCCGAGCGTACTAATGCCGTCTGGTGACGTCACCTAGTAAATTATGCATTTTTGCATATTAACAAGTTGGCAGCCATAAGTCACGGAACTGTGAACAGCAGCACGCATATGATCGATATGAGGAGCTCTGCATTTTGAGTGCCGTGAAGCTTCACTGTAAAGCCTCCAGAATAAATGCACAAGGTCGTTTAACTTTGCGAGTTTGAAATGAAGTGTTGACACTAGTGTTGAATGTCAACACTACATGTATCTCAAACCAGATGTTTTCCTTAGTGCGTTCAGCCAATAATAAAAGGATTTCCCTCGGAAAGTTAATAGCCAATCAGAAAATACCTACCATATTAGCAAAAGTACGTGTCGGTGATGTCACTGGACAAGAATATAACTATTAGAATTCAGACGTCTCTCTCCCCCCCACTCTCCACCAGTTAGGGGGTGCAGACATTTGACATTTCAGACTATCTGAGAACCAAAAGATCCAGTGAGCAAAGAGGCATGATTACAATTTTCTTGTTCTGTTAGTAGCAAAACAGTTGTCTATAGATTGATTTCAAGAGTGTAGCTCCTGGTGAGTGCCAAAATACTCCAATTCCACTTTGCAAAAGCACATAAGAATCCCATAAATCCTCTATTAAACCCCTAGGGGGCTTATTTATTTCAAACACTTTGAGGGGGGATTAATAGAAACAGGGGCTTTTTTGAGGGCAGGGCTTAATTAAGCGAAAATGGTGGTACTAATAATTCTAGAAAGCAAAGTAGATGAGCTCAAGTACAAGAAGTTGGAGGTCATGCAGCTGATGATCAAAACAAATTAATCTGAACTCCCAACACATGAGTAAACTATCCTCAACCAGTCCAAATGAGGTTTAACAGTCGTGATTGATTAATACAAAGTTTATCAAAATTTAATACATTTAGCACGACAGTACTAATTGAGGACACTACTATTTCTCTTCTTTTGGAGACAGGGCCTTCATTTTACATGGGCACACATGTATGTGTTACCGGTCAAATTTGATTTCAGGTTAATTTTGATTTAACCTAGGTTGATTCTCAATTTCCAATGTCTCTTAGCCCTAGAAGACAAAGGAAATTGAGAATCAACCTAGGTCTAAAAAAATTTAACCTGAAATCAAATAATTTTACGTGTAACATATGCAAAGGTGTAACTGTTTGTAGGGCATAGGAAGTTACCTTCATTTCTCAGTTATACTAAACCCCTAAGTATTGATCTGGCCCTGAATTGAACCCACAACCTCCCAATCTGTAGTCAAGCAATCTACATTCTGTACTAACTGAGCTAATCCTTCTGTGGTTTGTAATCATTACAAATTGACTTGCACAGTAAAAATCACCAAATAAACTAAGGTTGATGATTGATATTGCTCACTTTTTCCAACTTAATGCATAAATGTAAATCATGTGTCAATGGCAAGGCTATTAAAACTAAAGCAACTCAAACAACAAACCTTCTTCGCCTTTCTTTGTTTCGAACATGGTTTTTGGAACTGCCCAGTCTACTGCTACAGGACGCCCAAGAATCTCCTTCATGTTTGATTCTTTGATGGCTTTAGCAGCATCAAAGACATTGGAAAACTGCACAAATGCAAACCCCAGGCTAAGCTTTCTCTTTCCCTCCATCTTGGAAGGAATTTTTACCTCAGTAACTTGTCCAAACTGAGAGAAAAATTTCTGAAGGTCTTCCTCTTTGCATTTGAATGACAAGTTTCTCACAATCACTCTTGACTTCTTCAAAGATTTTTGACTAGGAGTCTTTCCCTCTCTGGAAAGAAGAACAGCTTCAATGGAGTTGCCTTTAAAAATCCTTCCATTCAGTTTCTTAACAGCTTCTCTTGCATCCTTGTGAGACTTGAACATAACAAATGCCGTTGGTTTATCCCGTCCTTCAACTGGGAATGTGACTGTCTCCACTGTCCCAACTTTGCGACACTTTTTCCGAATATGATTTGGATTAATGCCTGATGTTGCAATTCCTGTTATCACAATTGTTCTGCCAATGTCATATTCTGACTCTTTAAGCTTTTTGTCATGTTTGTCACTTTTTAACTTTTTCCTTGATGGTTCTTCTTCATAATTTGGCAATTCTTCAGCTTTGTTGTTCTTGATATCTGAGAAAACAAGTCACAAACAATGTATCACACATAGATACAAATTTAGCAGCATTGATGCTGATTATAAGCTCAGGATTATACATTACTGACCAAGCATAGAGTCAACATGACTGTTTTTTGGGCACTTTTCTTTTAGTCCATAGCAATGCAATGAGGAGAGGGGTGAATAGGGGTATGCAAATCCACTGATCCGTGATGATTAATTTTATTAACCAAATCCTCCATTAAGATTTCGCTCTTTAATCCAAAATCCTGGCAAAAATATTTTATTACACACAAAGTCCAAAATCGAGGCCCAAAAAAATAAAAATGGATGAATCCTCAATCCACCGCAATTGCAACAACTGCAAATTCATTAAAATTTCACACTGAGTCCGAAATCTTGGCAAAAACTTTATAAAATGGACTGATCTTTTGGCACATACCCCCCCCCCCCCCCCCCCCCCCCCCCCCCCCCCTACTCCCACCCCTTCTACCCCAACCATCCCCTAAATAAACTCTTTTCTACAAAAAAAAAAAACAATCAATAAAAACAAAAACACAAAATGACAACACAAAAGAATAATTACCACAACATCGAACAACACAAAAGTACTACACCGCCTTCAGTGCCTTTAACAAAAAACCACGCAAAAATATTTTTATACCAACAAAACCCAAAAACAGGGCCCAAAAAAAAAAAAAAGGGGAAAACCCCAACCCCCCCCCAACTCAAAAACCCAAAATTCTTTAAAAATTTCCCCCGGGCCCCAAATCTTTGGAAAAACTTTTTAAAATGGGCTGTTTTTTTGTGCCACCCCCCCCCCCCCCCCCCTCAATGAGGCCATTATTTTGCCACCTTGACCACATGAGCTTGTTCCACAAACAATTTGATTTATGGCCAAAAAAAGATCTTCACTTGTAGGTCAAAGCAGGCAAATCACATGTAGGCAAGATCTCAGGTAGTCAATCACAAAATGGACTCACTTCATCTTGCCTGCTGGTGGAGCCAGCCATATGATACGTACATGAAATGTGAATGACTAACAAAGACGGGTACATGTGGTATTGCCCTTTGTTAAGAACTATGCAGCACAGGGTTTTTTTTAAGAATTCTAGTGGCAGGAGAAAGGTGTAACATTACAGGAGATTATTTTCAAAGAGGTTCTACATCTGAATAAAAAATATTCATAGTATACCGAACCTTAGCCGGAGAATTCTGCGTATTAAATGGAGAATTCTCCGATCTCCGATGCCTAAAGAACAGTCTGTATATATTGGGTGTCATCACACTTGCCATTTTCCCCTTGGGTGTAAGGCTCTTGGCCTTGCCCAAGGGAAGCAACTTTTTGTGTGTGAATGTTCTTCACATTGTGAAATTGCCTGGCGGAAATTTCCAAGGAGATGTCAAAAAGATCAAAAGAATTTTTCATGACAGTTCCTGAGGTAAGTTCTACACATGTACGGGTTAATAAGAACCCAAAGCGGCTCAACCATCAACCAATCATGAGAAAGTAAACTGTACCAAACAGTAGAAATCACATGTTACTTACCTGCAAAGTTCATTTTGGCAAAATCCTACATGTAAAACTGGACTTAAAGTTCAACAACAAAACACAACTTCGAGCACTGCTGTAAATATTTTTACATTTAATAGATTCAAAAACACATTAACACACCAACAAGATTCCTTTATATCAGTCGGCAAGAATTCTTTTCTCAAGAAGATTGATGGTACCAATTTCATGGACCCATGCTTTGTTTTGAGCGACAATTTTTCTCAAAATTCAACAAGGACAGAATAGCTATTGCTACATGTAAGAATGATCAATATGGAGGTTTCATTAAAGGGTAAAAATTTTCAAAAACATTTTATTATTCATGCCAGTCTTCAATGTTTACAAGAAAGAAACAGGGTTCAAGGTCTTTCTTCCCCTTCGGCAATTTATCTCTTGGTAACCACAAAATTTGTGGTTACCAAGAGATAAATTGCCGAAGGGGAAGAAAGAAGTATATAGAAGTGATCAAAACCCAGAGAGAACCCAACCCAAGCTATTTCCACAATACGGTGCCTTTGCTAAAAGGTCTAGTTTAACCGCCCCTAAAAAATGCACTTTTTATTTCAATGTAAATGTATTCAGCACAAAAGTACTAATTTGGGACACTATTTTTTTACGTCTCCTACTGGAGACAGGACCGCCATTTTACATGATCGTCTGAGTCACACGAAGGTCTACCCCTTGCAGGGCAAAGGGAGTACCTTAATTTCTCAGTTACTTTAAGACCCTGAGTATTGGTCTGGCTCCAGGAATCGAACCCGCGAGCTCCTGCTCTGCAGTCAAGTGCTCTACCAACTGAACTAATCCCGCCCAGGTTAATCATCAAGTACAGTTAGTATCTTCTCAACTGTTATTTCAGTAAGTTTCTTTTACTCTTTATAATGTAAGGCACTTTATGTGAGAATTAGAAAATACAATGTATAATAGTAAAACCCATATTTGAAGTGGATACCCACTACACATATCCACTTTTAAAGGTGTCTGCTAAACACACACCTAGACTCATAAAATAAAATGGTAATCTTCCACTTCATGTTGTGATATAGCGATTGTCTACTTTAATGTTGAAATACATGTAAACACCATAACAGCTGCCAGGTTTATCACCTCATTTTAAAATAAATACACTTAAAAAAACAATAAACAACAGCTCCTCATATTAGACTCACTGGCACTTTCCTGCTGCTCCCTGTTGTCATCATCATCTTCATCTTGCTTATGTTTTCGCTTCTCATGTTTTGGTTTCTTGTCAGAAAAACAAATACTGAGTTGCCTCCCTCCAAATGTTTTGACATTATTTATAGCTTTTTCGGCATCTTCAGCAAGCACAAATGTGACATAGCCAAATCCTCTACAAAGACCCCTTGAACCTATCAAAGAATTGAAGCAATTGGTCTAGTGAGAGTACATAGACCCTGGCAGAGTGGTCTGTCTGTCTTCAGGTAACACTTAAATTGGAGCCATTATCTGCTACATTGGCCTTACCACTTTAATGGTTAAAGTGCTTATGTGGTTCGTTCCATTTTTTATACACAGCCCCCTAAGGATGACTGGAATCTGAACCCTCAAATTTTTGTCAGCAGCCTTTGAAAAATGAAATCTGAAGGGTTTATTCTTTGTTGGCACCTTTGAAGAAAACATCCGAATCCCCTTATTCAAAAACCCGTCATCCTTAGGCGGGCGGGCGGGGGGTGGATAAAAGAAAAGAACGTCCCGGCACAGGCCCTTTATTTTGTAGTTTATAAAAGCTTATGTATATATGTATAAGCCAAATCTCTGCAGTTTTTTAAAAACAGATTAGCTTGTAATAACATATTAAAATGTTGAATAAAAAATCCAGTTTTTATTTCCTTCCTGAAACCGACACTGAATTTAGGCTAAAATAAACAAGCTAGCCTCATACTTGCGAGAATTTGTGGGCCACGTGCAAAATTTCACAAAGCTTCTTACCTTTATTACGGATAACAAAACAACGCTTAATTGGTCCAATCTCGCTGAAAAGCTTCTCTAAATCCTGATCCGTCGTAGAAAAGGGCAGATTGCGTACAAAAAGAACCCTTTGAGAAACCACAGCGCGGTTCTTCGGTTGCACGTTTTTGGCGTCGTCGTCCGCCATGTTGGAATACTGGCTGTACATTTCAAGAAGCATACATGACGAACATTCAATTGGGGTCGAAATCCGCTGCGGACTGCAGGCGCTTACAGATCACTTTTCCAAGATGGCGGTGCACGAAGTAGATGTTTTTAGCTTGACAGATATCGGTGAAATACAGCAAGCGTATGCACAAATCCATCTTCACGAGGTATGATAAAACTAAAAAAAATAATGGCAACAAACTCTGCCACAATTTTTTTTCTAATGTGGGCATATTTGATTTGTATTTTCAACCAGTCATGCTCGCTGCTACGTGTCACCGCTAATAACTGTTGTAAGAGTTCCATTCAGTTATTTATCTAATAACTGTATTTTTTTTATTCACCTATGAAACGCTGATTTGTATAATCAGTCAAGGAGGAATCCCAGGGAATATTAAAATAAGCACTCCTGTGTACCGAATTTGTGGGGTACAAACAGTTCACTCTTTTAAAATCACCTTTTAAACAAATCTTTTACTATGGTCTCCCTATGGATACTGTTGAGTCACTTGTAACTAGGCGTCAGAATTTGACGAGGAAAGAATTTAAACGTATCCTAGAATCAGAAGCACATCCTTGCAAACGTTTTTTAGACAAGCCAGTGGATCATGGCCATAATCTAAGATCTTGTAAGACTAACCCAGCGCTCCTCATAACACCAGCATCACGCACTGTTAGGCTCAAACAATCGTTATTCCTAGAGGTGCTAAACTTAACTTAATTTGATATGTATATATAATATGTAGCGTTTTGAATTTTTATTGTAATATTACCATAATTCTTATCGCCAAAGGTAATAAATAAAGGTATTATTGTTATTATTATTATTATTATTATTAACAGTCTTTCTCTCCGATCAATTGCAAAAAGTAATTTTCCAACACTCTATTTGTTTGTTTCGCCGATTTCAAAATGTCAATCAATTAAAAGGTTGAACTAATGCAATGTTAATAGAGTCACATTCAGTTAAAATGAAATTTGTCACGACACTTTCGGACATGCTCCCCTAAAATTAAAGCAATTTAATTTTACTTAAAATGACTCTTCCTAAAACTTTCATTTGCAATGTCCTATGAAAGGAACGAACAAGACATTCAGTCTGCACATCAATGCAACAGTTTACAGCTGTAGAAGTTGAGACAACAGCATCAGAGAAATGGTCACTAGTCAGCATCAGTCCTCAGTCTTTTGTCTTGTGATAACAGCTGCAACCTCACTTGGGCATCCTGTGCAGCGCGTCGAGTGCTACCGGTCCCTGAGCCATAGGTGCGGTACCAACTAGCGCAGGTCCCTTGATATCCAATGAACATACAAGGTTCAATGGTCTCTCAGTGGTGTGACCCTTTTGTTGAAGAACGACTCCGCTTAGAACAAGAATAAGACCCTTTTTCCACTCTCCCCTGTTTTTTTCTTCTCTGACAATCAGTACGACCTCCTCATCTTCTTGGTAGTTTCGTGCCCCCCTTCTGATGTGATGGCTCTCCGTGAGACCATGAAAGTATCCTCTCTTCCACCGTTGCCAGACATGTTGTCTCATGGCATTAAAACTTGCTCCTCTCCTAGTTTGTTTTCAACGTACATGCACATCAACGAGCAGTTGTTTAGGTGTCATTCAATGTCTGTCACCAGAGTTTCTACTTGTTCATACTGGAAGCTTCTTCCACTGGTCTTATAGAACATTAATTTTTCTTTATATCTTTGATGAGTCTTTCATATAAGCCTCCCCACCGTGGCGATTTAGACAGGTTGAACAAGTAATCTGCTGCCTTGCTAAGTAATCTTGCAACACCTGGCACTTTCGGATTTTGTTGATCCATGCTGCAGTGGTTCTGAAAACTGCTCCGTTATCTGACATGATGAGTTTTGGCCTGTTACATCGAATATTTAAAGTAATCAGCTTCTCCTTGAACCCTTCCGCTCTTTTTGACTTGGTTACTTCTAAATGGAGTGCTCTTGACGTAGCGCACATAAAAATTAACATGTAGCATTTGTCTTGCTCCTTCTTTGAGATCTTGTAGGTAAAAGGTCGAGCAAAGTCGATCCCAGTGGTTTTGAACAGTTGTCTGCCTTTGGTTCGGAACGAGGGCAACAGAGCCATTGCTGCACCTCTTGTAGTCATATACTACCTTCTTCACCTTGGCACACAGGTGTGGTATCAAGCAAACTTCTCTTACAGTTGCCATGGTGTTCACGACGCCAAGGTGTTTTATGTCTTCATTGGCATGGGGTATAAGTTTGTTGGCTAACTCTCCCCACTCAATTTATATGGGTTGGTAACCAGAAATTCTACCATGACACTTGCGGACACCTATACTTTCTTCTGTCCCCAATTTCCAGCTAGGATTTTTGGGGGTTGGCTTCACTACGATCAGCACCTTTCCACTGGTTTCTTGCATTATTTATCTTCTTTGTGGTCAGTGGACCAGACCTCTTTTTAGTGTTACATCTCTTGCAGAGTGAGTTGTGAACGAATCGCAGTGTCCATGCAGTCAAGTGGAAAGTTCTCCAGAGTGTACTTCTGTCTAGAAGTGCTTCCCACTGGTCAGGTTCCTTTTCTTCAGAGAACAGCACCTTTTTTTTTTTTCTGGTTTGTGCTCTTTCGCTTACACTCTGCGTTCTCTTCAACTTTGGGTGTATGGGCCATTCTTCTCTGTTTAACAACATCTCTGGCCCTTCAAACCACTGTCCCTTCTGCATCTTATCGATTGATGCACTGTGGCTTCCTAAGTCGGACAGGTTCTTATCTGTTGGACAATGTCTCCAAACGATTCCCGTCTCCTGTGTGATCTCAGCAACCTTCCTCACTCAGTTGGAAACAAAAGCTTTCCACGCTTTCCTGGGATTACAGATATAATAGAGTGCTTCCATAATGTCCAACCAGATGTTCACGGAAGTAATGGGCCACCGCTTTGATGCTGCTACCAGGTTCTTCACCATATTCGCATCCATCTGCCTGCTCAACAGTTCCAGCCTTGCGATTGTTTTGTTGCACTTCAAAATTCTAGACGTGGAAGTAAGCAGCCTGTTAACAAAGCCAGCGGAGTGGTCAACAACTGCAACAGTTGCAGCTGAACATGCTGTGTTACTGGTATTGGCAAAAACGTGAAGTTGTACTCCTTTTATCTTGCTGTTATCTTCAACTATGCTTCTAGGCAAATTGACGTTCCTGATTGCTCCACTGTAGCCAATCTTGCGTTGTGGCACTGTGCACTTCCGAATTCCAGCCAGTCTCTTCACCACATTCCTCTCTGTAAATATTTTTCCCCTCCACTGTAGTTGGCGAAATTACCCCTAATGGGTCATAAATAGCACTCAGCTAACTCAGAATAGATAGTTTCGTAACTGAACTGTTCTCGTTCATCTTCTCTTGAATCTCGAGTGTATCCTTTCTTTTGTCCCACATGAGACCAAGTATCTTGCTTGGATTAGGTTCTTCGTCCAACTCTTGGATGTGAGACTCCCACTTGTGCACTGGAAACTTCGCACTCTCAAGGATTTCAGTGGCTTCTTCTTTAAACCTGCTTAGTTCTCTGACATCACTCCCGGTCTTCATCAGGTTATCCATGTAAGTATTCTCCTCGAGCAACTTCATCGCTTCCTTATATGTTAGTGATTGCTGGTTGAAGTGATGTTGCAGTGTGGCATCTAGCATAAACAGCCTGACTTCGGCCCCAAATGGTATTCTAGCAAAGCACAAGTGTTCCTCTCTGCCATATATGTTGAATAAGAATCAAAATGTGTCACAATCCTCCTCCTTAATCCTGATCTGTCAAAATGCCTTTTTGAGATCCACCAAGAGAAGATGGGTTGACATTAATGCTCGAATCGTGATGTCTCATAACAGAGGTTGTAATGGCGGGCCATTGTACATACACTCATTGACACTGTTGGCAAGAGGATGGGGCTTAGCACTGGCACCGAAAACCATCCTTACTTTTGCTGTTGTGGCCTCTTCTCTCACTACTTGTTTATGAGGCATGTAGAAGACGCTGGGACCTGTGGGCTGCTCTGGTGCTTTCTTGACTATGCCCTGTAGATACTCATGCATTATCTTCTCATACTCAATTTTCAGGTCTTTGTTTCTCCTGAGTTTTTGCTTGATGTTCTTGAGCCTTTTCTGCTTGCCATCTAATCTGTATTGGACAGCTTGGCACCTGGAAGCAACGGAACTCCTACTTCGTATTGCCCATCACTTCTCTTCACAATGTTCTCTCGAAATTCAGAGCACACATCCAGCTGATCGTCCTCCCCTCGGTCCTCTACTCCTGAAACGTCGAGGAAGTACAGTTTCTCGTAGTCACTTGTCTCCCTAGTGAATGGCATGTGCTGTCTGTGTAGTCCTTTCTGCCATGAACAAACCAATGTGGTTCCCTCGACGATTGGTTCCTCTGATTGAACTATGTACACCTTCTCTGTTTGGATCTTGCAGTAGGTGTCGTCTCCAAGTGTGAGGTGAATTGGGTACTCTTTACTTGAGGTCCTGTAAAACATTTTCCATGCAAATGTTCATACTTTGTCTTTAGCTCTATCAGAGTTGGTGTCTTTATAATGGTTATCTGTATTTTTTCACTCACTTTATGATCCACAGAATCTATCGTCTCCCTACAAACCGGCAAAGACTCTTTCTTTGTTCCGTTCACAGTGACGATTTGGTGCGACTTACGACTTACTGGTTTCAATCCTAGTCTGTAAATCTCTTCCTTTGAGATTAAGTTCCTCCCCGATCCTGTGTCTAGATATGCCCAGAGATCAATCCCTTTGAGTTTCAATGGAACTATTACTGGCAGTGACTACTCTTTGAAGGAAGGGGTGTAGCCACTTAACACTGCATTAGAACTTTGTGCAGTTTCTGTGTCGTTTCCTCTAGGTCAGTTACAGAGACTGGTGTGGTGCTTGCTCTTGCATTTTATATTAACCATGGCTGTGACAGTGTTTTCCCCAATGTCCTGTGTGGCCACAGTTAAAACACAATTCCTTTTCCTGGAAAAACTGCCTCCTTGCTTCCATTGTTTTAATGACCTTTGCATGCGTCTACCCAGTGCTCTCCTTTACAAAAGATACTGGTACGGTCCCTTCTCTCTCCACTATACTAATGCTTCTCGCTTTTCAGTTGTACACCTCTACTGTTTCCGGGTGCATTATCTACTTTGTGTCTTTTCAACCACTGCTGAAGGTTGTTTATCAAGGCCTCCATAACCCAGTTCTCCCAATTTTTTTCAGTCCGCACAATATCAGGCCTCACTTGTACATGTAGTAGTTTGTTGAGAGTGGACATCACAAACCCCAAAGCATGTTGGCTTTGCCCATTGTCAGCAATGCACCTTAATTTCTGCTCATACTCTCATAAAATTCCTGAATCTTCAAGCAATTGAATCCTTTGATGACAGGCAGGTTCACTATTTCTTCTACAGTCACATTCACTTTAAGTTTGTTCTGGCCACACTCAGATTTCACTCTTTCCCAGGCTATATTGTAGCCAATTTCACCAGGCTCTAGGTTTGCTATCTTTGCTTGTACGTTTGGATTGACCCTTTCCAACAGATAGCTGAATTTCTTCTCTGCGCTGATCGATTTGTTTTGGACTTAAATGTATGTAACAAACATGTTCTCGAATCTCACCCAGTTGGTGGGCGTACCCTTGAACATTCATGCAGCACCTCTAATTCTGAATCAATTTTCTCCTGCCACATACATGTACATCACTTGTGCACTCTTCTTGTCGCACACACAACTCAGTAAAATTAATGGTGCTCCTCTTCAATTAAAAGGTAAAAGTAACGCAATGGTAATAGTCACATCCAGTTTAATAAAATGAAATTTGTCACATGTGACACTTCTGGACACCTGTACTCTTTCTATAAAGTGTAAGCATGTCCCGAAATCCTGCGAAATTGTGTGTCCCTACATATACCTCAAAGTCACAAAAAGGTACAATTACAAACTATTAGTGTACCCTAGACATGTACCCCCATCATCTTCTAATTGAATTGACCCCTGCCCCTGCTCCAAATACCCCTTTTCACTCAAATTAGGATCTTGGCCTTTATCCTGGTTTTCAAGACTAGAGATTATAAATTCATGTTAGGGAACGCGTCCAAATATTGGTAGGCAACCCGATCATGGGAAACGGACCCGATTAATTTTCCGATTGATCGGAATCGGTACCTATCTGTAGGCACTAGTTGCCGTTTCCGATAATGATAAAAACTTTGCCGATTCAATCGGAGCCAGAAACATTCCGATGTGGATAATGGGGTATCACATTCATCTGATAAGGATATGTGATTCTGCAAACATGTCACGAAACCAAATAATGAAAGAGTCATTTCACTCAACAAAACAGTCTTTAAAACTTGCTTTGTTCTCAATAGTAAAATAATTATAACAATACTTCAGTAGATGTTTTTTCGCCTTATAAGTTGGTTCGAAGATGTCTACAAGGCTGTTCGACGATTTGTTTTCTGTCAGCCGATCGGTAATTGCTTACAAACTTTTCCACGCTGTTCTAACAAAATGTAGAGCGAGTCATATTTCGAAACCTCTCATAAAAATTCGTGACTGCCTAGCGGCCAAACTGAAAACCGACAGAACAATAAGAATATTCAGCGTAGGCCGGTAAAACAACATTCTTATAATAGATTATATATAAAATAAGTGTACTAACTTGCTGTTTATTTACAAAGCTTATTCAAACTTGTAGTTGTCACCTGTATAACTATAACTTGTAAACATTGCTTTCAAGCTAGTTTTGTATTTTGTATTTTGTTTCACTTGCAATTAAAAGTTTATCATAATTCAATTCACTTCTGATGAGCTGAAAATATAGGGAACGGCGTTTTCAAGTTGCTTCTGCCTACGTATCCAATACGTATCGCACGTCGCAAGCCGGATCGTTAAAAGCAGTTTTCTTTCCTTTCTTTAACTCGAGTTAATACATTTTATAGAAAGCTTTGTTTTATCTCGTTTCAGAAAAGAGCGAAAAATTAGTTGTTTCTTTTAAAAAATTCGGAGCGTCAACGGAATGTGCAATCAACGTAACAATGAAAGATCCAGTGAGTTTGACTCGACGAGAGAAGTTTACAAGCAAATAAACAACTTGCCTGATTCTAGCCGGTTCAAGTTCGCTCCTGTACACGCAATGTCATGAATGCCTGATCTGACAGTATTCTGTCCCCTATTTTCTTGGCTAAACGATTTTAAAATTCCTCCAGCAAGGATTCTTCAATCACGCGTTTTGGATTCTAAGGTCGTAAATGCATTCAGCGCGCTATCTTTCGCTTAAAGATGCTCGATACAAAAATTCTTCATCTTGTCTGGTATTGTCTTCCATAAGAACTCTTCGATGAAGGCATTTGTCGCTAATTTTTTTTGAAACAATACACATTTCAGAAAGACAAGATACAATACGGCGATAAACACTTGGTCTTACCCAGCCTGTTTGTGCATTGAAAACTCAATCATTCACGCTTTGCTTTTGTTGACATAAACATTGCCCTATATAATTTTTGTCAGTAACGTAGCGTGACCGACGATTTCAACCCTTTGACAAACGCTGACAGATATAAGTCAAGATTTGATGAATTCTGTTAATTGGCCCGATGAAGAATTTTGAACGGTGCCGATTCCGTTTCAATCGGTACCGATAATATCGGTACCGATTGAAAACGGAATCGGAAAAAATCGGCACCCGATTGATCGGCATCGGCGTGACCCGATGCTGATATTTGGACGCGTTCCCTTAGACAAGGCTCAGACTTGCCAACCCCCAAAAGGCAAAAATTTGAAATTCTGAACCTAAAGCTGGGAAAAGACATGCGAAGAGAGAAAAGATTGTGAGATGTCCCAAATTTCGTAATGGAAAAACTTTCAGCAGGGATTATTGGTAGAAGAAGTCACATGTCATTTAATTAATACTAGGGCATCATCACGATCAATCTTCTTTGTCACTGCTGTCATGCACCAATTGCTGGTGGCCACCTTGAGAATTAGGTTAACAGAGGCCACTGCAAGTTGTGGCACGGTTTGCGGTAGGCTGAAGACATGGCTGAAGATTATAAACAAACATAAAGTTGGCAATTCACACATTTACTAATCAAACAAGACTGCCTTGCATTTTCTTTAGATAGAATAATTGCTATCTAACTTAGGAATGAACCTTACAGATGTTCCAAAAATGTTTTGGAGTGCAGTTTTTTGAGAAAGTGTGAGAAATCAGTTGTCATCTTTTGAGAGTGTGAGATTGGTTTTACTATCATGAGGCTTGATCACGACAAAGTCTTGACAAGGCAAGTCTGCAAGGTTTTATGGTAACTGCAGCAAGCAATTAGATTTTATAGTCACCAAAGTGACTTCCAAAGGATTGGATGCTATGGAGTGAGTGATAAGGCTTTAATTACTCTTTGCATTTTAAGTGATTTTAAAAATGTCTCTTCATACTGTTCATAGCTATCATTAACCTGTAATCTGTAATGTCTTCTACGGTTGATGTCACTCCTTATAATGGTTGATAGAAATGGAAAGTCAAAGAAAAAAACTATAATATATGAACACACTTTAAGAAGTTATAAGTGAATATTATTTATGAGCTGTGCCTGCGATAAAATTTTTATGACAGCTCTGCTGTAGATGAATATACATTTTCACAAAATAATGATAATAATAATATTAATTCTGCTCTGCTTTTTTTACTGCACTGCATTTAATTTAGCAAAAACTGAATAATGAACTGGATGCCATCTTGGAAAGCCAGCCCAGACTTGATGCAAAAATGAACACCCTGCAGAATGTTATGTGAGTACACATGACTATAAGACAACAATCTTATTTAGCTTCTAATTAACTAAGCTGTAAGCACTTCACGGTGCGATCAGAGCTTCCTTTTGTCTTCTTGAGTGAGGTACCCCGTGAGCAGAGGTTTCTCTTTTGCATGGCTTTTAGCATTTTAGTACAAAGACGTTCGCGTGGCTTGTCTGTCACGTGGTCGGTATACAGGGCGTAAAACAATACCGACTACACGACAGACAAGCCATGCGAGCAACTTCATAAAAGCTAAACGCCATGCAAGAGGTACCCTGTTCGTAGGGTACCTCACTCAAGAAGACAAAAGGAAGCTCTGTCTGAAACACGTCAAACCTTTGAGGTTGCCACAGCCAAAATTTCTGGACTAGTCAATCTTGTTCTTTTTCTTCAAAGTAGTTTTTTTCTAGTAAAAGCATCCAGTTATTAATAAACCAATGGTCATAACCTAGCCTGCTGCAGCAAGCATAGTAAGCTCACGGCTATTAGGCTTGGGTTCAAGCAAGTGAGCAAGTGAAAAAAGGGCTTTGCTGACAGGGTGTCAACACTTAAGCAGTAAAAATGATTGTTTTTATCAAATGACACGGACTACAAATTCCTGTTACTGTGCCTAATCTTCTTGTTACTTAACAAATCGACCACAATTTTCCATGGTCTGCACTCTTATAGACCATAGAAATGACATCATAAAATGTTCAAAACTCAAGTGGAACCACGAGCCACAGGCGAGTGCTTTCACTGCAAAGTTTTGAACATTTTATGGCATCATTTCTAAGGTCTGTAATAGTGTTGACCATGGAAAATTGTGGTTGATTTGTTTTTGACAATAAAGTTTAATTTTTAACTAGAAACTAAAAACAAAACAACCAGCACTGCGTGACATGTTATGTCATTTTTATGGTCTAAACTCAGTAGACCATAGCTCTCGACCATTATCAGCGTGTGAGAATTCGTTCTCAGTTATTGTAAAAAAAAACGTAATACATGTATTTTAAGGTTTTATGATAATGTTAACAACATCTCGACACCTTAAATATATATTGCCAGAACTTCCAGTAAAAAAGTCTACTACTTAAGGAATTTGTGAAGTGAGTTCTTTGTAATGAATTTTGCATAATAATTATTTTTCAGTCCAAATCTGCAGCTGGTGATGAGAGATGCGCAGCATTTGCATACCATGATTTCCAACACTTCTGATTTAGCAGAAAAAGTCAGCAGCAAAGTACGACTTCTGGATCTTGTTAAGGTACTACTACTAACTGGTCAATAATATTTAAAATACAGTTGATTCTTCATTAAGCAGCCCCTTTAGGGTACTGACAAGTAGCCACTACAGTGTATAAAGGCTGGCCACTCAATAGAGGTTCTTGGGAGGACCTTACAAAGGGCTAACTTTGACTAACAATACAAAACCATAAAAACCCTTATGCAGTGTTTTTTTTTAAATTATTATTTTAAGTTTTAATTACTGTAACTTAGTGGAACTTTTTAACAGCTATTTTTTAAAAAAATATTTTAGAACCGAGTTCAAGAAACAATAAGGCGAGTGGATGACATTCTTGATTTGAAGGTAACTAAATAAAATTATTATTATAAACCTTTTTCTTTAGCAACATTCGAGACGTTTTAGCTGATACTTTGTTTTATGTTACTTGCTTAGCAGTAATTAGGGCTGCAATAATGCACCAACACATCAGTGAGCTGCAATATTTCTTCCCATGAATATTGGTACTTTGAGCAGATATCATGCCATATATTACGTAGAGGATATTACAGGTGGCGCGAAGATATGAATTTTATTTTCGACTGGCAAAACAATTTTATGAACGAGCGCAGCGAGTGAGTAAAATATTGTTTTTGCCACGAGAAAATAAAATTCATATCTTCAAGCTGCTGTGTAATATATGGCATGATATCTGCTCAAAATACCAATATTCATGGGAAGAAATATTGCAGCTCATTGATGTGTTGGTGCACCTACAATGTATTGTGTGATGTGGTCTTTGTACAGCAATCTATAGTATCATAATTATGACTGAGTCATTTGTCACTTTGTCACTGCAACTGTAGTGATGATCTATTTGTTATAAGTGGTTAGCAGTTGGATTTTGGACCTAGAGAGAGATGTTGAACTCTTGCTGTGATGTTGGTTCCACAGTCAAGAAACATGAAAATGTTGCTGAAATATAAACTTTGCATCCTTTCAAACTATAATTTTTGTGATTATGCCAAGTTGCCGTTACTCAAAAGAAGGGATTTAGGTTGAAGCTGAAGGGAGGGGACTGTGCCCAAGTTCAGACAGAGATGATAGCTAGAATTTATTGCCTTGCCAATCCTGTTCTCAAGTAAACTTAAAATTTGGTTATTTCAAATGTAGTTGTGCAAGGACGGCAAAGTTACTTACTCTTTCAAAAAAGCCCGATGCTTGGCAGAGTTGTTGTTTTGCTCAATAAACCTGTTGCTTTTTTTGACATTCCTTTTGTAACCGTCATCATAGCTTCCTAGGGTCCCTGTTGTGTCTTGTAGGGGCAAAGTGCTTCTTCATCAGCTTTATGCTACTGAAACCTGATGAGAAAATTCTTCAGCATTAAAAATTAATGCTTTCAATTTATTGCAGTACACCTTTACATTATTCTATTTTACTATTCCCTTAGCCTGACCTTAATAATGATATTGTTTTTTTCTTTTTGCACTGTGCTAGGCTTGTGTGGATGGTGTACAGACAGCGCTAAACACAGAACACTATGAACAGGTATGAAAATAAAAAATAGTTGTTTCAATGAGGAGGGTGCCATGTGCTACACTTAATTTAGTTAACATTTATTGTTACTGATTATATATTAAATATTTTTTCATTTATCAAAGTCCCTTATACAGTTACATGTACAGGCAAACTATACATGTAGGTGCGGGCCACAAAATCAGAGAGTTCTGAGTTAAAATTAAGCCAATACACCTGGCTACAGAAGTCCTGTAATGAAACCTAAAGCCATTAATCACGCCTTTTATGCAAATGTCCTGTGGGTCATCCTCCTGTAAATCCTCAGCAAAATCAACACAAAAATTTTGTTTGTATTTACAGTCAACTCCCTTTATAGTGAACACCGTAGGGACCTTGAGTTAGTGTCCTCATTAGTGAGAGTCTGTAATAGCGGGAGATTATTTCAGTCAAACATCTGTAATTTATTTTTGCCTGGGATTTGGCTGCTGTCCAAATTATCGGGGTGTCGGCAAGGCGAGAGTTGATTCTACTTATATTGGTTGTGGAAAGAGAGAAGCTTTTAAACAAGACATATTCATTTTGATGCTCTTGGTACTGTCGTCCCGTGGGTGTTGGGAGTTCGACAGGACTCCCTATTATGGCCTGTACAAGGAGACTCCGCTCAAAAGGCCGAGTATCTTTCTCAGACTTGAGGTTTTTAAATGGTAAGATGTTCATGAGTTGAAGTGACTGAAAGGGTGGACCATGTCTTCTGGTCTCCAGAGTAGAGCATGAAATTTCCTGGATAATTGCTGAAGTTTTCAGTAGACTCGACTTTCCGACATTAGAGTTCCTACTATTTTGTGTCGTATGAGCTATTTAAATGTTAGCATCAAAATTAAACCTCATAAACTCTGGTATGCCATTGTAATGATAATAATGTGATTGTTGGAAGTAAACCTATCAAGCAGGTCAAATGTTACAATGCCAACAACATCTTTAATGCGCATTTTGTGTTATCACAAATTTGTGACAATTGGAGTGAACAAGTATTTTTTGCACAAATGATGTCATGTTATGTGCCTTATGACATCATCTATCACCCCTTCCCTTTCAATTCTCTATATTTGAAGACATGGGGGGTTAACAGCCCTGCATTTAGATACTTAAAAGGGCCTTTAATTAAATTCAGCAAAGCAAAAACTTAATGAAAGGGGTACCTTTCCTGTCAAAAAACAGTGCATAAAGGAAGTAAGGGGTTGGACCTTATAAGGGCAGAGCCTTTCTGAGTTGCCGTCACACCCAGCCCCATCCTAGGCTTTTTCCATTGACAGCATCCTAATGTACAGTGTAGCAGATCAGTAGTTTATTGATTTAATTAATTTTTTTTTTGGTTGAATTCTCACATCAAAGGCAGCAGCTCACATTCACAGATATCTTAATCTTGATGCAGAGGTGCTAAAGGAAATCACAGGCGATTCAAAGGAAGGTTATTAAATCATTGTTTTTAATCTTCTCACATTTGCAAAGAAGAGTGAATTTTAATTTTTTTTCTTCAAGATCACCTTAATTAGTTGCCCTTTCAACAGCAGTTATACATCTGTTTTTACTGTAATGTCAAGGGTTAACCCATTTATATATCTTTACACTGGTGTAGCTTTGCTTGTCTGTGAGAGAGGGGGAATCTTGGGCATGTCACCTCTCCCTCCCCCTCCTGCTTGTTCATCCGCCCCTCCCCCATCTCTTGAAAGACAATAACAAGCCCTTGTGTGGGTACATGCAGTTGTTGATTTCATTGTGCATTTTCCATCATTAATTGTTGGTTTTTCAGGCAAAATTGTCTCATATTGAGAATTGTTTGGTTGATAATATTATAATACTACTGGTGAGCTTAGGGCAACCACAGCAATGATGGAAATGAGGAAATGAAAAAGTGGCAGGTTTAATAAGCAAAACAAAAACTCTGAACATGCAACACACTTTTTGGCAGATTTCTTTTTCGGGTTTGCACGACTGACATTGTCAAACTTGATTGGAATGGCAATCTCTAAGAGCATTGTTGCATCAATAGTGAACACGTCGTGACTTTGATTTCATCAGAAATACCCATCCCACACAGGGGCTCAATAATGTTAGGACAACCTACAGTTTTAGCTTTCAGCTACTACTTTTTTTATTTCACCCAGGTTCTGATTTAGCAGGAGCTTTTGCATTGCTTCATGAGGCAGAAACGAAACTGAAAAGAATAGTTCATGACAAGTTTGAGGCTGCCATACAGAATGGTGACAGGAACTCTGTTGAAAGGTACTGTTACTCACATAGCAATTCACAAGATTTTTTTATTGGTTTTCTTATTGTTAAGTGCAGGGTGTTCATTAGGCATCGGGGATTGGAGAATTCTCCGTTTACTACGCAGAATTCTCCAGCTAACGTTCAGGTCCGGGTTGTTCAAATGATGGATAGTGCTATCCACTGGATAAATCACTATCCAGTAGATAAATAGTTGGGAAACCAATTGCGCTATCCAGTGGATAGAGATTTATCCGATGGATAATGTTATCTACATGTAGTATTGCCCATGACTATTTTTTTATTCAGACGTGGAGCCTCTTCAAACTATTCTACTGTAACGTTACAACTTTCTCCTGCTACTAGAATTCTTAATGAAAACCCTTGAAGTGATACGAAACTATAATTTAAAGAGTTTTAAAGAGTGGTCATCAAATCTGCCAATGTATTTTTAGGTTTTTCAAGATTTTTCCATTACTTGGACAGCATCAAGTAGGGCTGGAAAAGTATGCAAAATATTTGTGTTGTCAGGTAATTTTAATAAATTGTGTTTTAAAAGTTCATACATTTAACCATACACAAGCTGCATAACTTCTCTCAAGAAGTTATTGAGACTGGTTTTGTTTATGTTCTTCTCAGTCTTTAATACAGTGTAGTTCAGGAATCAGAATTGGTCTTATTAACCGTCTTTACTAAAATGTCATGATCTGACAATCATATCACCTGAATGTATATTGATCATTATTGGTTGTACTCATTTCAAGGGATTGCTACCTTATTGCTGTAATCTAGTCAGGCAAGGCAGTAAATTGAGGGTAGATACATTGTAGTAATGAATATGTCTACAATCAAGCCATCTGGAATTCCAGAAATGAAGTAGCTTTTTAGGCTAAAGGACTGCTCTGGTTAAACAAGTTGTTACTAATTATAATAATGAGTTGTTATGGATGCTGTTTTATTTTTATTATTTTAAACGTGTTGTACAGATTGCTGCTCATTGTCAGAAAAATCTTGATCTTGCTGTTGCGGCCAAAGAATCTGGTGAGATAGTTAACTACACAGGGGGGGGGGGGGGGGGGGGGGGGGGGGGGTGTTTTTGTGCCTCGCCAGGGGGTAGTGGTGGTGGTTTGGGGTGCACATCAAGTAAAATTATCCAGGGGTAGATAATGTTGTATATGGTTAAGGTTGAGGGGGAGAACGAAGATTCAGTTTAGTTTGTAACAATAGAAAAATAAATTGTTTTTTTGGTGGAGAGCTGGTTTGTAAGAAAATATTTTTTTATTAATTATAATTATGGTTTGTGTTTGTTTTTTTTTTTTTTTTTTTTTTTTTTGTGTGTGTTTGATTGTGCTTGATAATAAAAAAAAATTTTTTTTTTGTGGGGGGAGGCAAGAGAGGGGGGTGGGATTTTTTAAAAGGGGGGGGGGGGGGGGGGGGGGGAGGAGGGTGTATTTATTCAGGCTCCAGTTGCTTAAATGTTGGATAGTGCTATCCACCAGATAAATCACTATCTAGTAGGTAAATACTAGCATTAGGATTAGGATTGATTGGGGAAACCAATTGCATTATCTCTGGATAGAGACACAGTTTATCCTGTGGATAGCATTATCCAGCATTTGAACAACTGGGTCCAGATGTATGGTGCATTTGGTACATTTTAACACAAATAATGTTTTAACAAATCTGGTTTACAGAACTGCTCTCTTCAGTTTTGGAAGTTATACAGAGAGGAATTTAAGGAAATTTAGGTGATAAGCTCTCACATTTTTTTTGTTGTGGGTGCAGGGGAGGTATGCACCCCTTTGACTAACTCTGGCTAACTCTGTCTGATGATTTTGTCAACAAGACTTTGGTAACTGGCCACTAAAATATTTACTGGTAGAAAGTGGCTGCTCAATGAGAGATTGCTCAATAAAGGTTTCACTGTATGTACATCAACAAATTATTGTGAGCTATAACGAACATGAGGAAAAAACTGTTTTAAAATAACATAATTACAACTTTTTAAAGCAATACATGTGGTTTGAAAAGTTTTAAGAAGTTTTGGAACAATTTGGTTCTATATTAGATGCAACATTAAGCTTTAAATTATTTCTTGATTACAGATCGTCACGCTAATGTTGTTTTTGCCAACTCACTAACTCTGTTGTTTGAGAACATCGCTCGGATGGTAGAAGAGCATCAGCCATTTGTAGAAACCTATTATGGTGAGTAATATGAAGCAGTCAAGTGATGATCAATCAGTTAATTTTTCAATCATTCCAGTCACCACATCTTATTGCTGCCTCTTGCTTGCAAACACATACACCTTTTTTTAAAAAAATGTAATGTACTTTATTAAGTGTCATTGTATTTAGCATGAAAGTACCAATTTGGGGACCCTGGATTCAAACTGGAAATCCAACTCGTGACATCCCGCTTTGCATTCGTGCGCCCTACAGACTGAGCTAATCCTGCCGTAGTTAATTCATGGATGCATTTGAAAGGCAGTACATGTACCATTGATGAATGGACCTCAGCCCCCCAATCTTCCTATTACCAATAGAAGGGTACAGGGCAGGTGCTGCAGGCACAAACTGAGGGAGTCGTGAGTAAGTGAGTGTGGAAGGTATCTGTGACAACCCTGTGAGTGGCAACAGAAAGGCACCATCTCACCGAGAACCTTTGTCAACCTTAGTATTGACAGATCGAAACACACCAATGACATTATGAGTCTTCATAACCAATAACATCACAGCTTAGCTGACAGACAACCAATAACATCACGACTTAATTGACCAATCAGGTCAATAGCCAGAGTTTAATACCATCAACTGACATGATACAACTCACTTTGACTCTGAAGATGACTACCGCACAGGTTGTTGAAGCGTCAGTCACCGTCAACAACAACAGTCCTATTCAGGACTTCATTTACCCGGATGATCATACTCAACCTATACTTAATATAGTTTTGTAGATACTTACCAAGACTCATCCAGAGGAGCTGGTAGCAAAACAACTAAAATGACTGCATCTGAAAGGCAATATGCGTAACACAAATTGACCTCAATAAAGGAGCTATAAAATTACTGCATGAGACCTTGCAAATGGCCTAGGACTGCCCTGCATCTTAGAGACTGTTCACAGGAACTGTAAACCTCTTCTCTTTCCAAGATCCCGTCTGGAAACCTAGACCTTTTACGTAAACAGGGGATTACCTTTTCCAGTTATTAACACTACTAATTTTTTTCAAACCTGATTATGCGCTTTTTTACTTTGTAAGGTCCAGGAAAAATGTTTATCCTGCTGCAATCTATGCAGGTATGTCTGTAGGATGGTTTTGTCTCCGAGAAACAAGTAAACAATAACTTGATTTGATTTAATTCATTTTATTTTCAACTCAGCTTGTTATTGTGGACGTCCTTGGAACAAAGAGTTAGTGTCCTTAGTATTGAGAGGCATAAATGAACGTTAAAATTGAGCTGTTGTGAGCGGAAAAAATGTCTGTGAAACTTTACTACCGAAAGTAACGACCCTCGTTACTTTCGGATTTAACACCCTTCTGCTTTCGCCACTCTCGGGGGGTCGTTACTTTCAGAGGGCTACGTGTACTACACATGGGGACTTCAAAAAATGTGAAAGAAATACTTTCTGAAAAAAGGAAATGTATGTCCTGTACTTTAAGAGTTGTGAATGGGAATGTCAAATAATTATTATTAATAAACCTCAGATCAGTGTGGCATTGGTTCATCAGGTTATCTATCATATCTAATATTTTTGGCAAAAAGGGAAATATTTTTGAGCTCTCTACTTTCGGAGGGTCATACGACATTATTTTCGGGGGTATCGCTACTTTCGGAATTCGCTAACACCTGTGACATTTTATGGCTACTTTCGGGGGGTCGTAACTTTCGAAACTTTATGTTAAACTCATCGCTAATGATGAGCTTGGCAGCAGGTGCCTTAAAGGTTAGTGGGGGGCCAAATGCAATAGGCAGAGAGGAGGTATCCATGGCAACCCTGGAAGCGGGAACCACCCCAAGAGCAGCCACTAACCGACACCGTCACACTGAATAAATTCAGTGGAGATACTTACCTACGAGAATACTTACCTGAGAAAATACTTACCAAACCACCATGCAGGGAGGGAGGAGAGGGAGCAAGAATCCGCAATGATTCGCAAGAAGGCAAACATTGATCCGCTACGATCAGCAAGAATCCGCAATGATTCGCAAGAAGGCTAAAAATGATCCGCTACAATCAGCAAGCAAAGCTACAATGCAAAGCAACACTAGCAAAAGGGCACACAAGGAGCCCTGCAATTCCCCGCGGGCCGCCTCGTAGGTCACATACTGAAGTGGGAGAAGACTGCTGGCCAACTCGCTCGAGTTTAACTTTGCCTAAATGATATTTAGCCACATTTAAACTCATCGCTAATGATGAGCTTGGGAGCAGATGCCTTAAAGGTTAGTGGGGGGCCAAATGTAATAAGCAGAGAGGAGGTATCCATGGCAACCCTGGAAGCGGGAACCACCCAAAGAAACCCGTCTCCAGGTGCTTGGAGAACGGAGGGACCCGTCAACAGGGTGACTTGGTACCTCCGATCACCCAAACAAATCCCCAAGCACCAAAAAACTCCCACAGCTGCGCAAATTACGAAAACATTAACCTACAATTTTGTAGCTGATCCGCAAGCTGAAATAGGCAAAAGGTCCTGAACCAGGACAGATGGCTGCTAAGCAAGCTTCCCCGGGAAGCAGTGAGGATTGTGCAGTGACGGGATTCTGCATGGAACTGTGCAACGAGCTAAAGCTACTTTTGGTGTGAATGCAGCTAGCGAGTCAGCCAGTGTCCTAATACAAAGCTGATAAACGTTGTTGGGCCAATGGCCCATTGATTCAGAATCCCACAGCGAGCAGCGACATGACAGCGTCCCAATTGAGCTCAGCAGCGTGATGTCATGGTAAGCAGGCTGCACCGCTGCAATTTTGCTTCTGTCATAAATCTTTATTTCTTTTGGTTTGGTATCCAAGGTTGCCTAGCAACAATGTGGCGACTACGCTCCAATAATCTAGCTGATCCGCCAGCTGAAATAGGCAAAAGGTCCTGAACAAGGACAGATGGCTGCCAAGAAAGCTACCCCGGGAAGCAGTGAGGACTGTGCCGTGAAGGAATTCTGCATGGAACTGTGGAACGTGCTGAAGCTAGTTTTCGCGAGAGTGCAGCTAACGAGTCAGCCAGTGTCCTAATACAAAGCTGATAAGCGTTGTTGGGCCAATGGCCCATTGATTCAGAATCCCACTGCGACCAGCGACAGTGGCAGCTCCAATACGAAAGCTAGGGGAGAAGGAATTGCCCGGTATCTGAGCTGAAGTTATGATCTGCCTAAGCCAATCTGTAAGAATAGTGCGGGTGAGAGGCTGCCATTCGCAAGCAAAAACAAGGGGCCAGAAGAATACCCCCTAGAAGCAGGGAATATCATCATAGCGTGCACTACATAGAGAGGATGCTTGTCAAGGCCAATGTGAATGAAAAGAGCCTTTCCAGGACGGGTCTGTCTTGGAGCCCTTGATTCGTATGCGCAAGGACAATGCGGCCGATGAAGAATCCACTGCAAAGTCCTGGACACTCAAGTGGAGGGATGACGAGTAGCTAGATAGGTTAGGTACCATGAACTCAGACGCACGCAGGAAGCCTAAGTACCCCAGAAACAAGCTGCCCAGAACATCTGATGATCTGGAGGGCCGAGATCCAAAGACTTCGAGATAACTAGCATCAATTAATCTCATCCCTTATAAGCAGCCGCATGGACGAAGGAGTACCCTGACAGCGCTTGATGCCATGAATGTCCCTCTGCAGGCGGAGACAATCTGCAAGCAGATGTAAGCACCCCTGATCCATGTGGAGAGCTCTAAAGCCTGATAAATTAACCTTAATCAACAAATGCTGGAGAGTCCTGGCCAGAAACATAACAATTAGACAAAGCGTCCATTCGCCCATTAAGCATGGAGACCTTGTTGGGTGCAAGTTGCCAAGCTGTCAGCAGAAGGAAATGAATTTCGCTTGGGCTGACGCATAGGAATGCCGAATCAAGGGAGCCAGGCCACGAGTACGAAAGGAGTAGCACTGCTGTTCTACATCAGGGAAGTCAAGTCGGTAAACAGGACGAGAGGACTCCGCATCGAAGCTGGACAAAGCTGAGTATTTGGAGCCAGCTGCCTGGATCCCTGCCAACGACAATGAGAGCGAGCATCAGCACTCTGATTCGTAACGCCTTGCACATGTTGGGAGAAGCTATGACGTACCACTGTGAGCAGCAAAATGCGAAGCAACCGCATTAAGCAGGGAACTTTAGAAGTCCTAGCATTCGAGATGTGGATGGCAGCATCATGGTCAGAGCGAAAGAGAACATGCTTTCAGCGCCAGTGGTGGCACCAAAAAACGTGGGAAGCAATTTCTGCTCGGAACAGCTCCTTATAAGCGATAGATTGCTGCTGCTGAGAAGGAACCCGGGACCCAGAAGCCCTTTAAGAACATTCCATCGCCCAGTGATCCAGCTGCATCCAAAGGAACTGCCACATCAGCTTTAGGGAGTAAGCCTGGAAGGAGCCAAAAACTAACCCCACTCCACTGTGACAAGAACTGATGTTACCAAAGTAAGTCCAGATGACACTCCCTGTTGAGGCTAATCAGGTGATCCTTCTTGTGGAAGCAGCACAAAAGGTCGATCATGTAATGTAGGAAGGCTCTGCCTGGCCACACCACATTGGCAGCATAATGTAGATGGCCAAAGAGGGACTCCAGTTTGCGTCTGTCGTACCTCCTACGCGGAAGCCACGAGCTTATCAGGCCCTGCAAGGCTGATAGTTTGTCTGCTGGCAAGCGGGCAGCTTGATTAATAGAATCAATTTCAATTCCCAATACTACAAGTACCGTAGCAGGGCCCTCACAGTTCTCAAATGGAGAGCTAGGCCTGGCCATTTGCAAACTGCTAGCGCGGTACTCATGTTGTGCACACAGTGTGGAGAGGGGGAGACAGCGGTCACGAAGTCATTCAGAGCAAAGCAAGACACAAAGCGCCCTCGCGAAAGAGAATTGATAATTTAGTCATGTGATGTCGCCCGGAACACTCGAGGATCGAAGCAGAGTCATTTGGCTTTGGTCATAACTCTTTCTTTCTATTGGTTTGGTACCCGCACTTGCCTAGCAGCAGTCGTGACAGCGTCCCAATTGAGCTCAGCAGCGTGATGTCATTGTCAGCAGGCTGCACCGCTGCAATTTTGCTTCGGTCATAAATCTTTGTTTCTTTTGGTTTGGTATCCAAGATTGCCTAGCAACGATGTGGCGACTACGCTCCAACTAACTGATTTTTTTGCCTGTTTTGGCCGTCAAGAAATGATCCTGGCTAGAAATATTGACTGCAGAAGTACTTTCCAGAAAACATTGAAGCAATTTGGGCCAGTAGCTTCAAAATAAGAGCGAAAATCGAGATACAAGAGCATTTTTCAGTGCATCTCACTTCGCAGACGAGTTTGTGTATGTCGCGCGATATGGTTCTCCACAGTGTTTTGTTTAGTTTGGCTTTTTACCGTCGAAACCTCGTCTTTTTTCTTTTTTTTAAATCTAGTTTGGAATTCAATTCACACCGTGGCCAACCCAAGTGTATTGGTGTCCTGGTTTCCTCGCCGATAGATCAAAGTTTCTGCTCTGCGGCAAAGGAACAATAATTTGCAAGCGAACTGTACTGTTGTGGTGGTTGCATTTTTTTTTTTTTTTTTTTACATATGGCCGCCGACATAATACTAAATATGCTTCCTGATACACTTTCAAATAACACCATACAAATTATAAAGCAGCAGAAAAATAAAAGAAAGAACAAAGTAAGGACCTTCACGATGATGTTGGCAGTGGGTCGCCCAACCAGTTCCTAGCCCCGCCCGACAGGGCTTAACTTGAAGGGACGCTACTAAAACATCGAGTTTCGCAAGGGTAATTGCGAGATACGCATTTCTTATCTAAATAACGATGCAATGCAATTGAGTTAAAAAGCAAGGGGTAGAACACTTGGACATTAAAAGCTTACCACTCTCAAATTTGTATTTGTTGCGGCTGCATGCTTGCTGGAGGCCCGATCGTACGCTAACCACACGCGGCCGGTGAACTGGCCATAGGTCTGCAAGATCAACAGCTAATAAAGTAAGAGATCCTTCCAGCGGTGCGGGAAAATGACGTCAGCACGAGACAATACACTAAAAAAGACCTCCAGCCAACCGCCAATATCGTCCATACGCCGTTTTGGGTTTTTAGACGCTCGCTCTTTTTTAGACGATACCGGCGGCGAAAAAGTTGACACAAAGAAGGGACAACAAAGTTTGGCCTACCTTGCAATTGGTTAACCGATCCGATGCTGGTAGCAGAAATTGGTGGGAAACCAAGACTAGACGCAGCCAGATCCAACGCTTGAGAATGCAAACGAACGTCGTGGGAACGCCCCCAGCCACGCTTGAGGCTGCTGGAACGCTCCTTGTAGATGTAGTTTGTTCGGCTGAGAGCGCTGATTTAACGGCCGCGACCACGGAGGCGCGGCCAAAAAGGCAAAGGACGGCACGTCCGGAACGCTGGTCAGATGCGATGGGCTCCCAAACATCGTTCGCAGAAGAAGGAGGAACTTCTGGGATGGCACCCGTGGTCAAAGTGGGCAGTCATGAATCCTGCGGCAAAAACCGGCCACAAGGCTGTTGTTTGTGTTACGTAGAGACATGCTGCGAGTAAAAACGGTGTGTAGCGGCGAAGACAGCAAGAATCCGCAATGATTCGCAAGAAGGCAAACATTGATCCGCTACGATTAGCAAGAATCCGCAATGATTCGCAAGAAGGCTAAAAATGATCCGCTACAATCAGCAAGCAAAGCTACAATGCAAAGCAACACTAGCAAAAGGGCACACAAGGAGCCCTGCAATTCCCCGCGGGCCGCCTCGTAGGTCACATACTGAAGTGGGAGAAGACTGCTGGCCAACTCGCTCGAGTTTAACTTTGCCTAAATGATATTTAGCCACATGTAATTATTGTTATTTTACAGGCTGAGTGTGACAAACAGGCAAATCAAATAGTGGACCAGTTTTTAAAAAAGAGGCAGTTTAAAGAAAAGGTAACTGAAATTATTGATGATTTCTTTATTGATGAAAATGAACCAGTAGAGCGTTAAATTACCTAACACTACAAAATTATGGTGGTTAGTAGTTTTGACAAAAGAGGATGACTGAAAATGCCAACAAGCTTGTTCAGGTCGGGTTGATCAAATACTGTGGCATTTTGAGTTCTTTTCTGTTGAAGAAACAAGTCGATTGACTAAGTAACAGGGCAGGAAAATAATTGAAATCCATCTGCCCAGTGGGCAAGTAAATTTCAGTGTTCACTTGCCCCCACTTAAATAATTATTAGTTACCTTACCTTTAGTTATTATCTCATGATAGTTCTAAATCACTGTCTTTACCAGGTTCATGTTGAGACCTTGTCACAGGATTCTCTTAAAATTGGTGCTGTGCGGTTTTTAATCGTTTTATTATAGCAGCATATGTTAAAAGTCTTTAAAAGCATGCTTGCATTTGAATAAATTGACTTTCAAGTAAGTTTCAGACCAATTCCTCATGAACGCTCGGACCAGCCCCTATTAAGCAGGCACTTTCCATTTCCATGACGGTGGCCGCTTAATAGGGATTCGACTTTATTTGTCCTATATATTATTAATGAAAGCTGAAAGTTGCATTGTCTCGGAGAGATATACAAAATTAACGAAAGTTCTACTCATATTCATGATTGATTTATTTTGAACTCTTTTTATTTGCAGTTTAAATCAGTACAGAGCAGTCAAACATTGAAAAGCTCCTCTGCACATATGGAAAGGTGGGCTGTCTGCATATATTCTCGGTTTTCACTCACGTAAGAAAGCAGAAATAAAAATGGAAACCTTTCAATACAGGAAGTCTAGAATCTGAGAAATGAAAGAAGATAAATATACAAAAAGCCTTGCCAAGAATCAGGTGTATGCAATAGTTCATATGTGAGATATTCGGAACAACGTTCTACCCAAATTTATAAAGCTTTGTATGGAGACGCCATGTTTGTGTCCCTTTCAGGGGCACAAACAGAAACATCTGTTTTTGAGTTTTCCTACTTATGCGTGAATTCTTCGCTTGACTAGAACTCATAAAGATTAAATCAATATTTATTCTAAGACAAGGAGTGTTTAGATAGCAAAATCTCCAAAACTTCGTAATGTTTTTAACCCACTTAAGAGCTTTCCCGGCCGCCACCCAAATGCCGCGTCATGCAAAGGCCTGGAAATTCAAGCGTCCTGTATCGCAAAACAAATAACCCTTTTGAACCGAAAATTTGTTTGTATTAAGGTTTTAAGGTGCTCTAATATCACTCGAAAGTAGAAACTCAGAAGAAGCGATAGTTTCTTAGTTTGAATTTTGGTGACGTCATGTGAAAACCAAGAATAGTGCAAAAAAAAAAAAAAAAAGAAACTGATTCTGTGCCTAAAAATATATTGACAGCGAGCAGTCTCTCGAAGACACAAGGCTGCCACGCGGCAGTATGATAAAGCCGCGCGCGAAGTTTCAAGGCAGAATGAATCTCGAAGCGATGTAACATACGGTAGTGATAGGTAACTTTTATGACATAATGCAGAACAGAGAATGCATTGTTTTCGATCGAATACGTGCATAGTATAATGCATGAGTATAATGGATGGGTGCGTTCCATAACAGTAAGGGCCTGTTTATATGGAGGTGGGGGACCCCAGGTAGGTGAGGTAAGCTGCTTAGGTGAGGTAAAAACATAACCCTCCTTTACATTCAATCTTACAACCCCACCATCCGGGGGTTCACTTTCTCAAGATTATTGAATGGTCGCTAAGCGCGTAAACAAGAAAAATGCTGGCAAACCACATGTTTTGGCTATTAATGCCCTTCTACACTCACTTGCAGCTCTTGCCGCAACCTTCAGTGCTGTGGCTTGCTATTATTACCTTTGATAATGACGCAAAACCACCGTGAAAGTGAATATTACACGTATCACGAATCTGACCCCGGCTAGGCGGGTTACCCCACCTTGAAACCTTTACATGGCAAAGTTTGACCCCAGCCGAGAGGGTTACTCGGTCTGGCAGACTGGGCTACCCAGCTTGGCTGGTCACCCCACCTATCATGTAAACGTGATAAAATTAAAATAACAGATCATATGGACAGGCGGGTTACCTCACATACCTGGGGTCACCCACCTCCGTGTAAACAGGCCCTAAATGACGGACACTTGACCAACCTGCAGCCTACACTCTCGTACTTTACGTTAGTTCACGACATTTCTGAACCAACTGAAAAGCGCACGTATAGGTAGAATCTTTACTCGTTTTTTGCTATTTTGCATGGTAGCAGTAGACAAAGGCAGGATGAGTGAAACATTAATCGATTCACTTCTAATAAAGCCAAAAAAAATTACCATCATCAGAATCCTAGGAAATGAATAGTACTTTGCAAACGTCGTGCCGAAGGGGTTTCATTTGCACGCTAACACCATAGGTTTTTCTCCACAGACACGAAAGTTAGAGTCACTGACAGACTTGGCCATAATGTGGTCTAGGAGTTAAAACTCAAGGTTATTGGTCTCTCAGGCCTGGACCTTAATTTAACTCTGTCAGTTGACTTTGTCATCTAACAATTTTCAGAAGGTTATGTATTCCTTTCAGTGGGACTTGTCAACCACACAAACACCAGAGTCCAATAATTGGAGGGATGAGAGAGGTGGTTGCCGTTGCAATTCTAGTACATTAACCTTTCAACTAATTATTATTTATTTTTTTTAATTGAAAGCTTAATGTACAACAATTGCAAGGGCTACCTCCTCTCTTATCTTGCTCAGACATAAATTATAAAAGTTATTACAGTGCGACCGGGATAACCGTTAACACTTGAAATATCTCAGGAATGTTTATTGTGTTATCAATGACCAATCACAGCAAAGTTCAGGACATATGAACCAGCCACAAAACCACAAACTTATCGACGTTCTTGCTTGCGGGTTAGTTTTCTCAAGCCTGATTGGCTTTTTTTTTTGCAACACAATAACATTCCAGAAATATTTCTGGTGTTCACGTTTTTCCCGGCTTGATTGTAATAGCTCCATTTTTTTTAAGTTTACTTTTTATGAAACTTTTTTGTATCCCATGTTCAAGGACGGCCTCCTCTGTAGACAACTCCTATTGTAACAGTTACACTGACCGTGAGGAGTCTGACGACAAGAGGAGAAAAAAAAAGTGTTAGATCACTGTCACTCCTCGTTCTCTCCCCATTCTCCCACTCGTTCTCTAAAACAGGACAGTGAAGCCTGCAGAGGAGGCTAATTCAAGGAGTGATACAGTGGAACCTCCATATAACAAACGGCCAAGGGACTGCCAAAATTTGTTTAGTTCGTTATAACGAGGTTTAGTTATATGGAGGTTCTTTTTCATATATTTTACTGTTACTGGAGTTGAGGAGATCGTTCGTTATACCGAGGACTTTGTTATATAGAGGTTCGTTATATCGAGGTTCTGCTGTATAACGGAACCTCGTTATAGCGAACAAATTTGCCAGTCCATTGGCCCTTCGTTATATGGAGATTTCGTTATATCGAGGTTCTTTTTCATAACTGGAGTTAAGAAGATCGTTCGTTATATCGAGGTTTCACTGTATTTTGTTTTTCAGATATGATCCAAGAGAGCTTGATGTTGTTTTAAGAGAAGTTGTGATCATGAATTCAAGGGCTGAGATGTATTTAAAGTTTATTGAGAAACGGATCTCGGTAAGAACCTTTTATGTAGAATTTTTTTAAAAAAATTACCATTCATCCCTAGCCCATTACCCCTCATGCAGAACTACGCCCCTTTTACCGCTTTTGATTTCGTTGTGCAAGGGGAAGAGGTCTTTCAAACCATACCAGAACGAGCATCAAGGAAAACCATGCGAACATCCTGTTGTTGGGTTTATGATTCTTGGAACTGGTACTAATGACCACAGAAATTAAAGAATGTTTTGGGGACATTAGTTTGGAAATTATTTTCGTTTTGTATTTTCAGGATGATATGGAGAATATTCCAGAAATGGAAAGAACTGAAGGTAGCTATTAAATAATTAAATGTGTAGGTTCAGAAAATATACATACCTCCCCCACGGAGGGCAACAGAAATTCCGAGGGGAGGGGGGTCCAAAAGGAGGCACTTTCCGTAGGGGTTGTGGGTGGCTTCTTGAGGACTTTTTCCCAGGGGTACAGCTGCCCTGTTGAGCAAGATATCATTTTTTTTTTGTAAACCAGTGATTCAAAACAAGAATTATTGTTTACGTCGACGATCTTTTATTTACGGTCGGCTGAATCCTTTTTTCACGCCTTACGCGATAGTTGTCATCGGCTCATGAATAAATGATATACGTAATGTGGTCGTGACTTCTTCTAACATGTTTTTATCTGAAAGGAAGTAATTGAAGTAAACTCGGTGTTTAGTTTGAAAGTTACTGGTTCTTCTAAAGCTGGTTAGGTATCATTCGTGTCAAGTAACGTATCGCCTCCATGTTTCTCTGTGACTTACCGTTAATTATTAACTAAGAAGGACTTAATTAAGATTATTAGACACAATATTAACATTAATGAAAGGATTTTTTCTCTCTTTATCAAAGGAACTATTATCTTTCTCAAAGTAGTATAGTGCAACAGCAATTTTGACGTAAAATTCTTTCCAGGGGGTCTCAAACCAAGCTGGAAAATTACAAAAATTCCAGGGGGTGGGGGGGGGGGGGGGTCAAAAAAAAAAGCCCCCTTAGGGGAAGTTTTTGTCTTTTTTTTGAACTAAATAATTTTTTTTTTATTTCTCTGCCCGTTTGTTTTTTTCCCATTATTTTTTTTCCTTTTAGTTTTTAACAAACCGACAATCCCGAGGTGTTTCA
>CALNXI010000683.1:143130-160746 GCA_942486025.1 Porites evermanni | reverse complement strand
AGGGGGGGGGGGGGGGGGGGGGGGGGGTCTAAAGCAAAATGCCCTCTATGAGAGATGTTTGGCTATTTTTTGGAACTACATAATATGTATTTAATTTCCTCGCCAGTTCCGCTATTTCCCATGTTTATTATCCCTGTAAGTTTTAAACAGACGACCAGTCCTAAGAGGTTTAAGCACAGTAGTCTGATATTTATCTGTTCAATCCTTCCCAAGAACTGTTAGCAATTCAGGACAAAGTTATATCCAACTGTGATCTCAGCAGAAGAATGCAGGTAATCATACTTTCATTTAGATAAAATAATAATAATAGTAACTTTATTGATAACAAAGTTAACTACAAAATCCTATTTACAATTAATTTTGCTTTAAAAAAAAATTTAGTCAAAGCTCTATTTACAATTCCTTTCGATTAAGAAAGCACTTAGTTTCAATTAACATTTCATTTCAATAATAATAATAATAAAAATTTGGTCTAAGGAGCAGGATGTTGAGATGAATAAAATCTCAGATGTGCGATCGAGTGATGTTTTGAAAGAGGATGCAGAAGGATCTACTATCCAGCGCGCTGAATATTGTGTGCACATTCAGCCATAACAAATTAAGTGACTCCCTTGACCATTTTGTCCTTTTTGTTAAGTGGGTTAGCCTTCATTAGTTTTAGGATTCTTTTTGTAGTATTTTTTAAGGCTTATTATAGATATGATTCAGGATATCAGCAATTTTCCCCCTGTTGAATTCCTGCAGGGCAACATAGGTTACTTTGAGCTCATTGGGGCTAATTTTCTATGCATTCAAACGTGACTCTGCATATAATTTATGTTTTTTATGTCTTAACAACGGTGTTGCTGCTGGAGATGTATAAAATGGGCGATGTGTAGAGTTATGATCATTTAATATTTAAAATAATTTGTCTAGGTCTCAAAATTCAGCTTTATATCGTTTAATCTAATTCTATTTCAGCGGCAATAGTGAATAAGAAGTCACTCTTTTGTTGTTTATTGTTTTTATATGCCCTACACTATTAATATTAAAAAGCCCTCACGATTCCTTTTTCGGAGATTCAAAGTACTTAAGTAGTAGAGGCAATTTTTGTTTATGATAAACATTTTTTTTCCAGGAGTTGATTGGAAACTATATTTTCATGGAAGAGTATTTTATGAGAGAAACTGTTATGAAGGTGAGTTGTGCAATGTTTGATGTAATAAGAGTTTTTCCCTCAAATGCGTGGACGCATTCATCCCTAGCCTCTTATGACTATTTCACCATAAGGTACTACTGAATTCTCTATTCTGCATCCGGTTGAAGCCCTGCTCAGTTATTTTTTGCTTATTTTAAAGGGTATTTTCATATGTTTTTATTGTTTGTTGTCAGTAACAAGGTTTGCGTTCATAGAAAACGAACTCGTGAATGCGACAGATACATTCACGGCAGCCGGAATTTTTCTTGATTTTATCATTTCTATTTTATCTCATCATACCTTCGCTATTTTCTACACAATGTATCCACGAGTTCCCCATAGTTTTTACTTTGATTTTGTTTCTTCTGATAGGCTGTCAAAATGGATGTGTCAGAGGGTGGTGACGATGAAGCAGTTACTTCCAGTATGGTGGATGATGTGTTTTTTATTGTACAGAAGGCTGTCAGGTAAGAAAGCACAGTCTTCAAATCCTGAGTTGAAAATAGCAGAGTATCCTATGGCACAATACAGTGAAAGTCGAATCTTCATGTACTGGACTGTGGTTTGACTTTTAAAAGGGCTCTAATCTGTTCTTTAAAGCTACAGTTCACTGCGCCTAGCTTTCCTCTAAGACCATGTTTAATATTGGCTGTATCATTGTCTGTGTAAAGTTGACGCTGACATGTTAAATTATTTCCCTATAATAGACGTGCTTTGTCCAGCTCTAGTGTTGATGGAACATGCGCAATGTTGAATCACGCGTGGTAGGTACCCTCTTATGTTATTACTTGTGATTCTATGCACTCTATTAAGTCTCCTACTAAACAATACTTTCTCGTGGCACTGTTTGTTATTTTGTGCAAAGTTTCTTCAGAACTTTTAGGGAATGTGCGGACTATTTCGGCAAAAGAAATGAGGGCAACTTTTACTTGCAAACTACTCTACTAAGCTGTACTTCCTCAGTGCAGGACTGTTAGGGCATGGAATAGTCTCCCTCATTCTACAGGTGCACCCAACAGCGGTTTCCTTCTAAAATCATAGAAAACACTTTTTAGGCTATCCAATTGAAAGCACTTTTAGAAATCTCTAGAATTGCTTTCTCAGTAGTGTATAAAATTTGTATCTGTTAGGTCATCCTGGGTAACTTGAGTCTTTTCGAAATTACAAGGGCTTCAGTATTATTTTCCGGAAAAGTTGTGATGCATTTTAGTGTGTTAAAAAAATGAGAATTTTTATGATTCTTCTCTCAATCACTTTTTTGCATCCGAAAATTTTAGGTTTCCTTTTTGTAACAAAAATAGCCTAACCTGGGTAGTGAAATGTGAAAAATAAAACTTCAGAAAATTGTACGGAATTTACTAGATAAGCTTCGAAAATTGTACTTGAATGAAATGGTCATCTAGACATTTTAAGCTTTCCTTAAGTTATAGGAAATTCTAGGCAATGTTTGCCTCATCGGACAGATATTTTACAGAAAACAGTCGTTGGGTGTTCCTGATTCTATTAAGCCTGTTACTTGGGTTCAACAGTTTCTGTTATTACATGTTCACTATAAGTCTATAAGATCAAGCTAAGTTACTATTTACCGCCGTAGATACACGGCAATCTTATTGCATACACCATTTCAGCTTCCTTTTATAAACATCTTTTTTCTTCTTTAGTCCGATTTAAGAAGGTGTTTTGCTTCATATTGTTATACATTGTAGAAGTTGATAGTCCTGCCAGCAGCGCACTTTTTTTTGTTTTGTCTTTCTTGTATGTATGTATTCTCGTTAACTGACAAATTTTAATTAACTGAAATAAACTACTTGGGGTTTAGCTATTTTCATTTTCTTTTTTTTAACTCTTGCTCGTAGCGCTCTTCTATCATCTGATTACCGTGACGTTTTAACCTCGAGATTAAAAGCAGGATTTCCATCTGGGAGGTACGAACTATGTTCTTCTGGTTGTGTTTTGTTGTCAGTTTGTTTTTTTTTTTGGTTTTTGACTGTGCGAGCGCAGGGCGAGAAAACAAGCGCGAGCTATTCTTTCCCCACCCCCACCCCCTTGCGCTTCAGGTCAATAAATCTTCCGCGGCCGGTTTCATATTCTTACGCGCGCTGGACAATCTCTACTAGTAGCGTAGCGTCCGGCCTGGAGAAACCACTGCTCGCAGGGTAGACGATCCCTAAAGAGAAAATAGAGGAACTGTGAACAGGCTAATCTCGCACCAAATAACTTGAGTTTTTATCTTTCCTTTCTGCTAGTCTTGATTTATCTGGAATGTTGCAAGGCAAGATTCAAGTTGGTTATTCCTCAACCGCGGAGAATGCAGCAGCAAGAAAGGCTTTTCTTGTAAGTTTGTGTTGCCTTCTTGAGTTTTATTTTGGTTGTATTCGTTAAAGTGGTGGGAAAAGAAGCGGCGGGAGATTTTGCTGTGAAACAACAAAAACACCACCAACAACAACCTTTACATTACGTCCGTTACATTTTACGATGGTTAATGGAAAGAAAAAAAATGTTACATAGAAACGATAGATTATAATTAAATGGTGTTTAGGAGCTAAACAAACAAATGTTTTCGTGCAAGCTCCTAGCTATAAAATGATATTAACACAGTGGTGACAAGTTTAATAGCAGCAAAGAAAAAGACAACAATAAAGACATATGAATAAATAACACTCACAATATTCACTGTATGGAGAAAAGAACGGATATGGTCAATTTTCATATTTTTAATAGGTTTTGTTTTAGTAAGCAACAAACAAAAGGCGCAGAAACACCAAACCAAAGCAATTATACTGAGAAACTGTGTTTCGACATTCACTGGACGAATTACCCTAAAAGCACTGCTCTTCTAGGCAAAGCAAAGGGAAGAAACAATCGCTGTTAAACCTACGCTTTTGTCGTTGTTCATTGCTAAATTTTATGACCACGCTGTTCTTTGTTTTGTTTTAGGTCACACTAAACAATCTTGAAGTTAGCAGTGATAATATTCAGAAACTGAAGAAAGATCTTGAGGTAGGGTTAAAACTGAAGAGTGAATTTTTATGATATTATTGACTAGACTTAATGCAGAAAACGATCGGTTAGTGATGAAATCTATACAATTGTATTTTCATAAGTTGTACTACTGTGAACGGTTTGAACCCAGGAGTGATTTCATAAGTTGGTTGAGAGTAATCGTCCGGGTGAACGAACGATTATTGGCTTCGTAGCCAATACCATCACGGCTTAACTGACAGACGACCAATAACATCGCGAGTTCATTGACCAATCAGGTCAATAACCAGAGAGTTTAATACCATCAACTTACGTGATACAACTCACTTTGATTCTGAAGATGACTACCGCTCAGGTTTTCGAAACGTCAGTCACTGTCAACAACAACAGTCCTATTCAGGACTACACTCACCTGGACGATCAAACTCAACCTACTTATGTATTGTACTAAATATATGATTTTCTCCTAATTTGTCTCCGCTCAAGATTGAATGTGATAGGAACCTGTCTCTTGGAGAACCAGCAAAGCTTAAGTTAGAGGTACATTCATTTAGTATTTGCTGTGAAATAATTCCACGTAAATGTAGACTGAAACACTACTTGAGGAAGAGACGTGGCATGATATCTTCACGTCGGTGATAGCCTGAGAAAACAGCAGAGTTGAAGGGAATTTTCAACCAACCAGAAGCCCTACCCAGATCTGGGTAGTGACGCGTCATCAGTTTGGAATTTCTGTGTTCGTTCCCCAGGCGTCATTTCGCGAGAAACCGTTGATGTCGTCGTGAAATGCTGGCTGTTTTCTCGGGCTGCATTAGCGGAAAACTACGTGTGATTGAAATTAAAGCTCGCAAAGGCTGTAGGAAATGATGCGCGGGCAAGAGAAGGAGAAGAGACTGGGAAGAGGTTTTGAAGTTGCCTTCTCTCACCAGCGAGAGTACTCCCTGGTCGGTCCGCTGCCTTTCTTCTCTGATCACTGTCAGAAGGATTAACTATTTCACGACCTTTCGCTGAGTTGTGAAAAACCCGCTGGTCAGCTCTAATCCTGGGTTAAGGTGATTCCCTAGTTTTGCACTGCGCATCTCTTACTGCGCATAACAAGATGGCCGCCGTAAAAAAGAGCATGTGAAGTAATATTATTAAAATGAAGTTGACTGATGAGAAACGCTATTGGAATTTTTGCTTGCTGTTGTTTCTTGCCGAGGTGAGACTCAATGTGTTGGGAATCTGCATAACGTAAGCAGTACGTGTGTTGCTGAGTTTGACCTCCTCTCGGAGAACCTCGATAGTGGATGTTTAACTTGTGCTTACTCACTTTGATTTTCATTTAAACACTTTCTGCGTCAAATTGTGTCCTAAATGTGATATCTCGATGTAAATTCTGTAAAAACGGATTTTTTAATACTTTCTTCCCCCTTTCACATACATTCTATTTTGAAACTCGCCCCAGTCCTCTCTCAAAAATCGGAGAAAATGCGTTTGGTGCGCACTTTCTGCAGCTCTACCGCAAAAACGAGTACGGTGACCCCCATTTTTTATTTCATGATTATAATAAGGACAGTGCTTCCTTTCGATGAGAAAAAAATTGGCACAAATCTATGTTCAGTTTTTTGGCAATTTTACTAAATTGTACGGATTGAGCCATCACGGGTCGAAAAGCGCGCGTCCAATTTAATTCTACTTTGGAGCGCAAAGTAAAAACAAGGGCATTAAAAGGCATTTTTCTGGTACGTAAGTGGATAAACAATACATTAAAGTCAAATTCTGTGTGATGTCACATGCATCATCGAAAAAATCTCTCCTTTTTGTCTAGTTTTGCGCCGCCCGCAGTTTTTGTAAAAGGGTCCTAAATAGCCGTATTTGTCAGCATTGTGACGTCAAAACGAGCACGGTGACCCCCACTTTTTATTACTTTTTAATCATCTTCTTGACTTGTTACATCAGTGCACCAAGTTTAAGCTAAAATCTATGTTAGGTTCTTTTACTATGGAATCACCTTAACTGTAAATGGAGCATGTGAGTTGTCATGGCAGCTAACCCTGGATTTGCACCAGTTGGACGGTTGAACTCGGCCCTGGGATCGTCCCGGTTTAATTTTTCGCGCCCCCCTCCCCCCCTCCCCCCATTCAGTTTTCAAGTAATATAAAGAATAAAAGCGCGGGTCGTAGCTAACAAGCCAGTCCACATTTTTATTAATTGATAGTTTTTTTTATGTTATCTTTAAAACTATTGAAACTGCGATCTTGAATGTAAGCAGCAACAGCTTTCCTGGGCTGGTAATTATCGAGACTTCCGAGAAACGGGCCCCTGATCCTCTCGATTTTCGTCAAATTCCTGACAAATTCCTATTTTATTTTGTTTGTGTTGTCTTCCACATCCAGAGCTGCCTCGCAGACTTCATGAACACGTCGAATATCTTCAAGGATTTACTTCAAGTAGGTGCCTTTATTGTCTTACTTTTCAATGTCATCAGCTGTAGTAATTTTTTACCCCATACACATCGGGTTAGAATTCGGATTTATCTTGCTTGTGCAATTTATTTCTAGTTAGTTTTGTTTTGTGCTAGCCCGCGCTAACCGGTTAACTGTCGCACAGCTTGTTCTCTACAATTACTATGTTAAATTTAACTCTTCTCTTAGTAGTAATGTTGGATGAAACCAAGACGGAATAATAGAGACCTTTAGATTCTAAGACAAGTACAACAACGAGTACGAGATTTTCTCAGTACTAAGTAGTAAGCGCGCGTGAACCAACGTCATTTTGGCGGGAAACCGTGGTAGCCGTCGTCACTCTACTACGAGTTTTAGCGACAATGTTGAAGTGGCGGGAACAAGTTATAAAATGTTAAACGTTGTATAATTTTGCGATCGGGAGAGGGTGTAACCTACTTCACTAAAAGTAACAGTGCTAACTTTTCTAGTGAAAAATGGTAAAATGAAGCTTTCCGGGAAGTCTATATTTTCAGAACACACGAAAAAACTTTAACTCAAATCTCGTACTCGTAGTCGTTCTCGTCCTTCAATCTAAAGGTCTCTAATGTGACAGAGAAGGAAACGCCTGGTCTAGCCCTTTTCACCAAAGTTATTTTTAAACCAATTAAACGCTTGAATTAACCGGAAGTCGAGTTCCGGAGAAGTCCGCAAACTTTTAATCAGCGTTGTCAGTAAAGAATTTAACAGTCTGCATTTTTTGCTTTGAGGCACTTGGACCTGATGACCTTTCAAACAATCGATTGAAGTTTGCGGATATCCCAGAGATCAGCCTTAATTACAACCTCTAAAAACAACCAAATGAAATTGGTATATAACGGCCAACGCCCTAAGATTCCCTCTCTGTGTCATTACTCTCTCCAGTGGTGGATCGGGGGAGGCCCCCCCTTTTTTGCACCAAACTGAGGCCGGAAGGGCCGAAAAAAAGACCGCCCTCTCTTTATCTCAGGGTCTGGATGACCGGGGGGCCCCCCTTATCTGTAGGTCTGGATCCTCCACTGCTCTCATTGATGAAACCAATGCAGCACTGAACAATTGACTAGCCTGTTAATCTGAACGCCTGGAACATGCTAGCAATTGACCCGTTGAAGACATTACAAATGAACACTGGCAATTCCTTGAAAACACAGGAGCAAGGGATCCCTCAAATGGTTTACGAATGAACATTAGCAGTTCTTTCCAAATATGCACTCAGAGTTACTTACATAGACAATATTTTTTTTCACTCCGAAATCTCTCTCCTGCCATCAGATTAGCAGACTACCTCGTGACTAGTTCTTTCCCGGCACATTCAAGGCTATCTTCAAAAAGGTTCTTTTTTATTTGTAGGGCGGAGTATATCAGCTTTGTTCCACTGCCGTCATACCAAGACTGAAACCTCTCATCGATGGCTTCAACTCAACAAGTCACAATATATCTGAGGTAAGTAATTAATGATATTAATGAATTAAATGGCAAAATGATAATAAAATAAAATATGAAATAAAAAATAGACGTAAGTGCTGGTCTGTTTCACACGTAAGGAAAGTAAACTGATGGTCAAAAGAGAGTTGGAACTCATTTATGAAATAAGAAATCAAGAAGGATGTACGGTGATTCACTGGAAAAGTATATTTTATTCAGAGGTCCCCATTGGATTCATACTTGTGACATTATGGGAACCATTCTTACACTCTAGCAAACTCAGCTACTTAGGCAGAGTCATGCAAGTTTCCCCTGCGACTCGTCCTGCAAGCGCGGGAGACGCTAAACAATGCAAGAGCCGCGCGGGGGAAATCGTGCCCTGTGCCATACATGTGCCGCGCAGGAACACCAACTACTTGCAAGCGCAGAAAACGAGAAGTGTCTATTTCAGGTAAAGATTTCAAACATGAACCAAACGCTGAGTCATAGGCCGAACGATGAGTGCGAAACTTGTAGGATGTGGGTGAAAGTGACAAAGCCTATATGACTACAGACTTTCAAAAAAGTCCTTCGTCCGATTTAATATTGTGGCGCCGCTTCGCAGCCTAAAAAGCTCGCTCCGCTTGCATATATTATTAAGGTCGACTTGGAGCACCAGGGTTCTATCTGGGGTATTTGACCGGTAGAAGCTCCCCCCCAAAAAAATGCCCAGCTTCCCCCCCCCCCCCAAAAAAAAAAAATATTGTTATCATTACAGTGTATAAGTAACTAAATTGGAAAACTCTTCCATACGCTACCGCTACGAGGTCAGTGCACATGAAGTAAGTATTCCCTATCTTACTCCATGTTCCTTGTCATATAGTGTCCTATTGTAACATTGTCAGAACGCGATCACGACTAAAAAATAAAATAAAATACCCTTGTTATATTTCTCAAAATTGTGTCTCAAAGTGTACCAGACTGCATCTCAGTGCATATTCATTTCAAAAACTTTCCGCGGAGGCATGCCCCCGGACCCTGCTAGGAAGCTCGTGGCCTTTGGCCATGTGGGACTTCTCCCCTAAACGATAAATCCTAGACAGAACCCTGGGCACGTGTAATATAAGTATTGGAACAGTGTGGCCCGGTTGTTGTTGTTAACGTAGCCAATAGCTCCAGTTTTTTGGCCGCATTGACGGAGGCATGTGCTCCTTGAGGTCAGCTTTAGGTTACTTTATTTCAAAAGTTGTCTTGTTCCGCCCGGAGAAACGCGTATGTTACGTGCGCAGGGCAACAACCGTCTAGTTTATTGAAATCTCCGATGTGTAATAAAGTTAATGCATCGACATGACTGCTAATCGGGCTTGACTTATCTCTCTATTTTGGGGAAAACTTGAAATGTTTCCAAAAGAGGAACTGAAGCAAAATAATCTATTTTTTCGTTACTCTTGTAGGAGGAATTTGCGCTTTATGAAGTCAATGATCCATTTGTACAGAATTTCATCACTAGCCTGGACTCAATGTTAACTTCTTTTAAGGTGGGTAGTTAGTAGGTAAGGACATTCCCGCCCCTCCCCCCCTTTCCTATTTTCCTATCTTCGTTTCTTGCTCATTTTCGCCCCATGCCCTCGTGCGTCCCCTTATCTCGCTTGACTAAATGAAAACGGCGACGGCTGCTGTGCTACGAAGGCTACAGTTAGTAATAATTGTAAGCGTTGAATCGGCAAGGGATAGGTCACTTTTAGGGCAAGTAAACAATGTCAGTATGGTCTTCCAAAAATTTTTAAAAATCGTGCATGTCTTTTTTACAGGGTCCGCTGACCCCTACCAACTACGACTCCCTTGTTAGTATGGCAACCACAGAAATAACCAATCAGCTAGAGGCTTCGGTCATGAAAGCGTCATTTAACAGAGTAAGTTGTCAGATCAACTTTGTCAGTTATATACCCCATAATTTATTATGTTCTAACAACTTGTTTAAAACTTCTTCTTCGGATTAGCACCCCAGGAGCAGCAAAGCGAAGGGAAAGTGAGGAAATTACCTAGTTCTACGACGAGTTAAAACTGTGATTTTATTACTAAACATTTTTTCTGATGTGAGTTGGGCATTATAGCCTGTCCGGTTCACCTACTTCGTAGATCTTTGACCCATCCGAAAGAAGGCAGGTGGGAAGAAAAGGAAATGGAAACTTGGAAAAGGATCATGAGACGAGGAAAATTGCTACGCTGTACAAAGATTCAGGATATAATCCCCAACTCACATCACATGATCAGCAAAACATGTTAAGTAATAAAATCACGGTTAACAAAATAAACTTTGTTCTCAGAAAATTGAGAAAAACGGTAAATGAGGTTTAATTAAGCTCTTACAAGTGCTTTGTTTTATGATGCAAAATTGAAGCCAACAAATATTTGTAAGCAACTCTTCGCAGAAGACAACTTTAGTCTGCATTTACCTAAATAACTTTTGAATACGTTTTGGTTTGAATGCAAAATTTTATCTGCATCGAGAGGCCATTAAACAGTACTGATTTGCGTAGTGAATTTTCGATAGATTTAACTTGTGTCTCACTGCATAGGCAGCTTATCAGACGTTTGTTTTGATATCCTCTCTTATTTTCTTGAATATTAGTTAGGTGGTCTTCAGTTCGACAAGGAACTCCGTTCATTGGTTGGCTACCTGACAGCTGTCACTCAGTGGACAATAAGGGACAAGTTTGCCAGACTAACGCAGATTGCAACTATTCTCAATCTAGAAAAGGTAAGGGCTTTTACCGTTCCTCAATTTTCTCTGTAGCCTTTTAACGTACGAAAAAACAGGGGAAACAATTTTAAATTTTGTGAAGCGTGGTTTGCTCGACAAGCGAGGGAAATCTTGGAACCAGGGTCAAGTAACGGAGAAAAGCCCAGAAACACGTAACCAGTCAAGCAATGGTCACTTACTGGTGAAAATCGCAATAACGCATGTATCCAGTCAAGCAATGCTGAAAAGAGCGGGTAAACTTGGAACGGTACAAGCGTTGGTAAAAAGCGCGGGAAAACATGCAACCAGTAAAGCAAGGGTGAAAAGCGTGGGTAAACTTGTAGCCAGTTAACCAATGGTGAAATGCGCAGGAAAACATGTAACCAGTCAGGCAATGATGAAAAGCGCGTGAAAACTTGCAACTGGATAAAGGATGGCGAAAAGCGCATAACTTGTAAGCGATCAAGCATTGGTGAAAAGTACGGGAAAACAAGTAGCCAGTCAAGCAATGGTGAAAAGCGCGGGAAAACACTGACATGTAACCAGTCAGGCAATAGTAAAAAGCGCGGGAAAACATGTAACCAGTCAACCGATCAAGCGGTGCCAAGTGAGGGAAAACGCCTTGTGTAAATGGTCATAAGCGCGGGAAAACATACTGAATGGTATCAAAAATGGGAAAATATGTAATTGGTACCCACTTGCCATGCGCGAAAAAAAAAATTGGTAGTTAATGGTTACATGCGTGGAAAAACAATCCTGTGACTGGTTTCACTGCAATCTCGTCCCCAGAGCCTCCGTTACTAGCGATCCCCGTCGCTGTACATAAGGATCGCGGCCTCTGGGAACGAGATTGGTTTGGTGAATGGTGCCAATGTAACTGCTGTCATGCGTAGTTGAGGAAATGTAACTTGCAAGAAGCGCGGAGAGCGTAAGATTAGTGCATAAATGGTATCGAGGGCGGGAATACGTTACCTGTGGCAGGGTCTGGAAGGCACCTCTTTTGATATCCATTTTACTGTATTTATAGGTCGGGGAGATAATGGACTATTGGGGGGCCAACTCAGGTCCAATGACGTGGCGACTAACTCCAGCTGAAGTCAGACAAGTCTTGTCATTGAGGTGAAGTACAGTGATTTAATCTATTTTGTTACTTTATAGTTTTTACCATTTTAACCCTGTACGAAGCAACAAGAGAGTACTGCGCAGGATCAGAGCTTTTCCCTTAGTAAAAGCCCTGGGGACGAGGTTGGCGAAGTAGCTTTTATTTCACTGGTCAGTGCAAGGATTTCACCTATTAGCGTCGACTGAAGCATCTACAGTAGTATCATGAAATTATGACTTCCGCTGTGAATCTGGCTCCAGTAATAAGTCTCAAGTGATTCTTTCAATGCTGATCTATTCCTAGGAAATTAGTGTGTTTCTTGATATAATCAGCATATTGCACACTCAAACTTTGTTACCTTGTGGTTTGTCTGTTATAATACTATTTGAGAGAGTACGATATACTTCCCNCCCCAGAGCCTCCGTTACTAGCGATCCCCGTCGCTGTACATAAGGATCGCGGCCTCTGGGAACGAGATTGGTTTGGTGAATGGTGCCAATGTAACTGCTGTCATGCGTAGTTGAGGAAATGTAACTTGCAAGAAGCGCGGAGAGCGTAAGATTAGTGCATAAATGGTATCGAGGGCGGGAATACGTTACCTGTGGCAGGGTCTGGAAGGCACCTCTTTTGATATCCATTTTACTGTATTTATAGGTCGGGGAGATAATGGACTATTGGGGGGCCAACTCAGGTCCAATGACGTGGCGACTAACTCCAGCTGAAGTCAGACAAGTCTTGTCATTGAGGTGAAGTACAGTGATTTAATCTATTTTGTTACTTTATAGTTTTTACCATTTTAACCCTGTACGAAGCAACAAGAGAGTACTGCGCAGGATCAGAGCTTTTCCCTTAGTAAAAGCCCTGGGGACGAGGTTGGCGAAGTAGCTTTTATTTCACTGGTCAGTGCAAGGATTTCACCTATTAGCGTCGACTGAAGCATCTACAGTAGTATCATGAAATTATGACTTCCGCTGTGAATCTGGCTCCAGTAATAAGTCTCAAGTGATTCTTTCAATGCTGATCTATTCCTAGGAAATTAGTGTGTTTCTTGATATAATCAGCATATTGCACACTCAAACTTTGTTACCTTGTGGTTTGTCTGTTATAATACTATTTGAGAGAGTACGATATACTTCCCGTGTCGATCAAAAGAGTTGTGTGTAATTTATCCGAAAATCCACGAATACATTGGAACCCCGTTTATACGGTCACCAATGGGCCAAAAAAATTGGCCGTATCAGGGGTACCCAACGAGAATATAGTTCAAAACCACTTAAAAATAGCATTGTTAAAGGTAGTTTAGTATTAAAACGGTAGATATATACATATTTTTATCCCGTAAAAATTTTTCATCTGTTCGGATTTCCTAGCTGAAAGTCTAGTGATTCGAAAATTATAGGGATCAAAACTTACTTTTCCGAAAATTCTAGGTGACCTTTTTAGGGCAAAAATCCCTTAAAAATGAGCAATTATACCATTTTTTAAATGTTCGAAAATCCTAGGAGAGGCAGACAAGCAAGAAATTTTTGGAAAAAATGTTCCGAAAATTCTAGATCTCAAATCGTCTTCCCAACAGATATTTTCCGAAAATTGTCGTTGGGTGCCCCTGCCGTATTAACAGGTTGTACACATGAAAGTTTGATCCGCACATTTAATCGAAACAGACCACTAAACAGCATTGCCGACAAGAAAGTACTGAAAAACATTTTAATGAGATGAAAAGTCAAGCCTTAAAATAAGTGAAAATGTTTGGAAACAAGGTTATGTTGTCATGGCAAGTAAGAGTTTCATTTGCAACTTTTTTCCCGCCAAATTTATTGTCTTCTCACGTGGTGTGATACCTTACTTCCGGAAGGAAGAAAATTCCTGCTTATGTTCTCTCTTTTTCCCACAGAGTCGATTTCAGAAGTGAAGACATCAATCGCCTAAAACTCTAGCGGAGAAGAATCATTGCCATATATAATAATGAAAAAACCAAATATTTTAAAAAGACGTAGAAAATTGAACTGTAAATAGTAATAGAGTGTTAAGAAGTAGTTAAATTATTGGTAATAAACAATGCAAAAGAGGACGAAAGGTTGATAGCGTCTAATGCCCTCAATCTCGTTGTGCGCATTTTTTCGCACCCCTGCAATAAAAGAAAGATGACGAGTTGAGATTCAGTACTGTGTGATGGTGGCGATAAATAAGTTTTCATGTTACCGGAAGTAGACGTGAATTCTACTTTGTGTAAGACAGACCTTCCTTGCGTGCGTAGGCAGCAATACGCTCAAAAAGCAGCCCCAAGTCATTCAAGGGCGGCACTGAAAAATGTCAATCGTTTTAACTACTGAGGTTTGAAAATGCACCATTCCTTCCTCCTTCCGTCCGTACTTTTTCCTTGTTGTGCTTCGGGTGGAGAGAAGCGATCTCATATGCCGCCGATGCACCTGTGACATGGCCGCCGGTACTGCCTGGGATACTGTTCCGATATGAGAACAGAAGTGGCCGACAACATTGGTCATCCCAGTCTTTACCGCCGGCATGCCTGCGAAGTTGACTCTAGTTCAACTTCGCAGGCATGCCGGCGGTGAAGCTCTGCGATGGCTCTAGTTGCCGGCGGCGCATGTCCTCATTCGTCCAGGTAGTAGCCCAGACGGTACCGGCGGCTACGTGACTACCAAAATTTCTCGGATGCCTAGTTAAGTAACAGACCGTAACAACCAGTAACAAACAAACCAAATGTCGTTGACAAAACTTTCAGCGCATGGACGCTTCCACCCCCTGCCTTTTGGAGGTATTTCCTTTGCGCACGGAATTAAAACAGCTTTATTATATGAAGGAGAGTGTTTTACTGGGAACTAAACCACTCGTAGATTCCATACGCCACTTCATCCGGGACCCGAGTAGCGTATTTTCCGTATGTCACCTTTGTGAGTGTCGTATCGTTCAATGACGTCATGATTCCCGCCTTTTGCTTTTGTTGAATTGGTTTCTCCATATAATAAAAAGAACATTACACGTTGGCTCGAAGATATGAATTTTATGTTCGAGTGGCAAGAACAATATCTCACGAGTGAGCGAAGCGAACGAGTGAGATATTGTTCTTGCCACTCGAACATAAAATTCATATCTTCTCGCCACCGTGTAATATCCTCTATATATTACACTATGTTACACGATATGTATAAAAAAATACTTAAAACACGGGATAGATATATTACAAAATATGTACAAAGAATATTTAAAAACGAGATATAGAAAATAGATAAGGATACAAAAAGAGCGATCTCACTGAAATTGAAGGTTTGGTGAGTGTGAAACAATGTTCAGCTACTCACGCATGCCCAAAACGGTGTGACGCCTGACGCGTCACAAAATCTCACTTCAACCCAGTCACCCCTAAATCGGGTACCTCTGTAAAAAAAAAACCTTACTGCTCATTTTGGGGACTTACATGTGAAACTGGTCGACCTTTGCGCGGGAAACTGGGTTCAAATTCTTCGATCCAAAATACAGTGTAGTCACATTGAATCTCTGTTCAGACTGGTTGTCCCCGCTGCCTCGTAATGCGCAGCGCATGTGAGAGTAAGCGATGCTTCCTTCCCATCATACCTCTTTTTATCATGTTCAGAAGCCGAGTGAGGATTTGTAACGAGTAAGGGACAGTTACGCGAAACAATTTTTAGCCCATGAAATCGGAAAACTAAATCTGGCAACTTTGCGCGCCTTGTTCTTAGTGATATTGCAAGTCATTAGGAATAAGCTTGAGCAAAGGTGTTTTAGAGCCACTTACGTCAACCGGAAGTAAAACCTTTCTTCTTTGTATATGCATTGACGTTACCAAGTGTCTTTACTCTCTCAGAGACGATTTACCTTATACTACTACATGAGAAATTTCTGAAATTTGACTGGCTTAGAGCAGTGGTATTTCAGCTTAATTTGAAATACCTACATGTGAAAATTACAAACCTTTTGTGAGTAGTAGTATAAACAAATAATAGCATGATTCGTACGTGATATTTGGCATAAATACCACTTGTGGTATTTCAAAATTGTCTCAAATTTCACTCGCATAACGACTCGTGAAATTTGGTATTTAATAACAATTCGTGGTATTTATGCTAAATATCACTAAAAATCATGCTATTACCTATACTAATTTGGGGCAAAGCATTGCCAAAGTATGCTAGAAGTCCACTTCGGCACTAAGTTACCATTTTTCCAAACAAGCGAGTGGCGTAGAGGCGTGCCCTGAGCGTGATGTAAGAACAGCCTCCCAAAAGAAAAATCAAAATACTAGAACAACCGTTTCGCTTTTTAGTCTCGCTTGCGTAAGAAGCGAGACTCATAATCTGCAACGCGTTTTTCGTCGTGTTTAGGACACAAAAGGGGCTCATTGTGCCAGGCGTTCCTTGTGGAGACCGTGGAAACTGGGGATAAGAATCACTGCGTCATCGAAGCCACGCATGTTTTGCGAAGAAAGCTTTGGAAAGATTAAATTTAGAGCTTTCCGGAACGTGTCGGTCCACGAATTCTATCGCTTGAAAGCGTTGATTACTACACTACTGAGTGGTCGAAAAAAAATAAGAATCTTCATTAGCAAAACTGCGATGGTCGGGTGTTGTAAATTTTCAATGCATGCAAATGGTTCTTGTGATGAGCATGCGGTTTATTTTCGGTGATGATTAAAATGACGTGCCATGTTAATCACTTTTTTGATCTCTGGCAGTGATGTAATTTCTCTGGAATCGAGGCCCTTGAATTTTCAAGTAGTTATACACGTGTATTGTCTGCGACCACAGACGTATTTCCGGTCTTCACTAACACACGTACTAAATCAATTCAGAAACAAATAAAAAGTATCGACGTCGATAAAGTAGGAAGTAAAAAACCTTTAGCGAGTAAATCCTGTTTCGTGTAGAATAAATTGCCTCCTCATTTCTCGATCTAATCTCCAAGCAAGCGAGACCGACTTGCGCTGTAAGAGCGTTCTTGTGTTGTTTTAGGTCTGGCTGTTTTTCGAAAAAGGTGGAAACCGGCTTGGATTCGTGCCTTTACTAAATTTCACTGCCTCACCACTATACTTCTGCTTCGGCTACAAGAAAATGGCGTTGGAGTTTTGGGTTCAGTCGTGCTTTTTATCTAAGAGTAGACTACGGGTAGGCCTTTATTATCCTCAGGGGTAGAAAAGCAATAGAAAATTCTGCCAAGTTTTTTTCACAGTTAAAGTTGACATCTTTAACCCGGGGTAGAATGTTTGAGGGTTTTTTGCGGCTTCTCGGTTTTCGCCTTTTTCTTAGCAAGCACCTACAACCAACCATTTACTTGTAGATTTTTATTAGGGTTTTGCAGTTTTCAGCAGATCCAATATGCCCCTCCTTAACTGGCAGAAACGAAGCCTTGCAGCCCTGATTTTAGACTGCGAGCAGTCTCTTTTTTCTTTTGAGTCACAGTAGATCGAGAACACGCATGGTGGGCCAGCAGCAAAGCCGTTAATTTGCATACTGTTACTGTTTCTCTGGCCTGTGTGCAGACACCCCCTCCCCTCAGAAAAATCCCCAATATTTTTTTGGGGGAGGGGGCATCTGTACACAGGCTTGCGCATAGCTCTGAGAAGAGGGATGACCCTTTGCGGTCCACCCCAATTTGAAATCTGGGCCGGCGCTGTATATCATTATACATTTCTGGGAAACTGCCCACCTACCTCTCCCCTAAGCTAACATTTTGCCTAAGTGAGAAGTAATGTTAATTAGGGGGGGAG
>CALNXI010000683.1:62159-140966 GCA_942486025.1 Porites evermanni | reverse complement strand
GAAAAAACCTTGACAGAGAAAAACTTTCTGAGTTATCAATCACTTTGCAAAGCATCCTTTGGGCCACTTGATAGTTTCTTAATCCCAGAGACTGGACACATCAGCAGGAATTAAAGACTGTAGACCTGTTTTCAGTTCTAGCACAACTCTTTTAAGACTTAAGAAGACAATAATCCTTTCTTCATACAGTCAATGAGGATCTGGCTGGTAAAAAAGCACTATTGCCGATCTTGAGTCTGACTGACTTACATATAGTCAAACTTAAACATTTCTTACATGTAAGTAAAGAACAAACAAACAAAGGAATATCAGTGGACCATTCATGCAGCTTTTCTAAGCCCTCCTTTAGCAGCTTTGTGAATTGCAGGATCAAGTTTCCAGATTTTGTGCTGTCCCTTCACTGGAAACTTAACTGTAAGCTGTTGAGGGTTCTCGCAGACAAAGACATAAGGAGATTCAGACTCGCCCTCTGGAAACTCCTCTTTGTAATCTTCCTGGGCAAGACAGTCCACAACATCAACACATCCTAAAAGACATGAAGTAGGGTAGTGCTTGGGAAAAGTCACACTTTCAGGGCCATAAAGAGCCTTATACATCCCCTCGACACCGGCAATGTCTTGTTCAGAGGGAGGCTTAGCTGTAGCGGCAATCCAAAGACGTCCACGGTGAGGTGTATACCAGACACGGCCTTCAACCTTCTTAATTCCCATCACAAGCAGTGAGGCCCATGGCTGATGCATGCTTAAACAAGCTCCACTATCAGTCATCTCTTGAAATTCTTTGTCCTGGATACGCAGTATCTCTTTTTTCCCCTTCACAGCTGGACCTCCATAACTTAATGGTTTACTTTCTCTGTTTCCTGAAGAAACAAATTTTAAGGAGTTTACATTTGGAACAGTAGGATTAGAAACTCTTTGTGGTTCTTGATTTTCATCGGTACTGTAATAGCCAGAGGCTAGAACAGCCATATCAGAATCAAAACTATAATCAGGCTCATTCTCGTCAATGACTCTGCGACCTGCAAAGTCGAGGGTTATTTTCTGCTGCCTGCGAGAGCCATACCGTTTCTCTCGTAACTCTTCTTCTTTCTTCCTTAAGGCATCTCTCTCCTGTTTAGATAGCCATCTACTGTTGCTTGCAAAGTAGTCGCATTCATCATCAATTACTTTAGTACGACGCACCCCACTTTTGTCATATTCAATAAGCTTGTTTTTGTGAGCAATGGCTTCTTGTAGGCCTTTGTCTATCACTGAATCTTCTTTACTATTCATGTCTGCTATATCCTGTGTCATCAGCTTCTCCAAAAGTTTTTTGCTCTTTTTAGAATTTCTATCCAAGATCTCTTGTTCCTCTCTAGTGCAAACTAAAGCTCCACAAAAGTAACAAGGTCCAGAGCCCTCCTGCGTGCAAACAATACGCCCACAATCTGTGCAATTGTTCACTAGACCATGTTTTTGGCCCAGACATTCACATGCGTGTCTTCCCGGCAAGAGCACGGAGCTTCTCGCTTGTCCTTCTGCGCCATACAGGGGTACAAATTTCTTCTTGGCTTCCTTGACTGGGATGTTTCTTCCTTTACTTTCGATTTTCTTTGGAGGCGGATCCGTTTTACCATCAAATATGCCTGAACACTTTTGAGAATATGACATAGTGTTCAAGTCACAGGTTTCCGTTAACTTGAAAAATTCCTCTAAAATTTTCTGATGTCTGCTATTTTGGGGATCAAGAACTTTTTTCATATAAGAAGTTAACTCACTAGCAGTACTCATGGACAATATATTTTCTGACACTTCGTCTTCCTTCTCTGTTATTTTTAACAGTTCTTGAATGCACCAAGCTTTTACTTCCACCGAAACGACAGCCATCTTGATTTTGCCACATGGTACGTCCTAGGCATGCGCTCTGATTATTACCGCTGATGGTATCGATCGTATGTTCAAATGAAATCAGATGTTTGCTTGAAGTTGTGAAACGAATGTTCAGAGTTCAGTGAAAGATCAGAGAAAGCGCGCCGCGTTTCCGCTTTCTTGAATGATCTCTTTCCTATGTTTTCATCTTCGGGGACAGCGGGTAATGTGAAATATGGACAGCGTAAGGTATTTGTCTTATCATCAATGGAAAGAGACTAAAGGCGACACGAGCAAAGCTCAAACTTATCATCAGAAGCTTCTTACGAACGTGGGAACCCTCGAATCGAATGTGGGATTGATCGAGAAGCTCATAAAAGGTTACTTAGATGCCACAAAAGCTTTCTGTGGAGCAGGCTCCCAGTTAGCTGAGGCTTTCTCGACGGTTTTAAAGGAAACGCCGCTGTTAGAAATCTCGCAGCAGCTGAAGCAAGTTGTGGAAGAAATTGACCATGTCGCTCATAAGTCGAGTGTTCATATCACGAGTCAAATACTTGGGACCCTTTGCGATTTCACGGCAACGTTGCCAGAGCTCAGAAGAGCAATTGAAGCTCATAAAAGAAGTGTTCAAAACTACGAGTCGTGTCAGGAAAACCTCGACGTGTTAGAGAAAGATGATAGCTTAGTAAACAACGATGGGAAGAGACTCAAAACAAGCAGACAACGATTTCGAGCTGCCACAGAGGAGCTTACAACGGTAGAAGAACAGTTATACAGAAGCTTTTCTGAAGTTGAAGAAAATCGAGTCAAGGTGGGTTATCCTGTTATGAGAAACGTTTTATCTCTCTAGAACATTCTATCCGGTTTGACATTTAAGATTGTTGATTATATTTCAAAACCACTGGCGTGTTTCATGTTGTCTTTTGTGCATTATCCTTACTTTTTTCTAGCGTCTCCCAATTGTTTCTTAATTTTGGGGATGTTTGGTTAGGTTTAGGCGCTAAACATTAGCGTGAGATACCAAATTTGTGTTTGTGAAATTTCTTGTATTTTGTACCAAACTACTGAAGCCTTCACCTCAACTATTGTTTGTCATATTCCCAAAATAACTGTGGGTGTAAGGTTAAATCCGAACAAAGCGTATTACATCAGATGTTAAGATGTAAATAAGCTCTGAATTATGGTTGAAAATGCTAATCTATCCCCAGTTAGAAAGAAGTTTAATACAAGTTTAGAGTTAAGCTAAACGTAGTTATTTAATTTCTTGGCGGGCGATTGAAGAGGTGTGTTTTAGAACATCTGGCGAACTATGTCACATGTCGCCTTGTCCTGAGGCGTTTTTTGGAAGGTTTTCAAATTGCATCGTTCCTTTGGAATAAAGACAGCTTTTTGACAAAAGAAAGCGGAACTCTCCGTCTTATTGATCTTTTTAATCCGAGCTAAAACAATCACTTCTTAGAGTTCATGGTGAGAATCTTCACCATTTTACGGCTTATAATGATTGTTTTGCGTAGGAGTGGCGTCAAAACATTTTTATAAACTTCTTTATATACGCTGTCTTTATTGGTCGAATCTCTTACATAATTCAGGAAGATTACAAATATAGCTTGATTGGTATTTTAAGCTGAGAATGAAAATTTGGGTTTACCTCGGTGTAAAAACCTGTGAAGTTTTCTTTGTTTTCTAGCTATTATTTTCCTTGTCTCTGTTGTGTTGACTTCTCAGTGGCTTCTTTGTATTCATTGTTTTACATCACTCGTGAGTCTCACAGGTTTTTTACACTGAGGATGAGCCGAAAATTACTAATGTAAGAATTATACCGATGAACTGGAAAAAGATTATTAATAGCGTGTGCATGTGAGCATTGAGGCCAGTTCAAAAACAGTTAAAATGCCTATTGGTAAATGTGGTTGGAATGTTTTGAAAACAAAACAGTCCTAAGTACTGTTTCAGTATTGCTTTCCCTTGTTCAGGAAAATGAAATGTGTTGTATTTTGCCGACAATGATGGCCGTTTTTCCCTTTTTTTCAGAAATGGCTGGGAGGGGGGCATTTTCTGTAAAATATGCACCTTATCAGTTGGAACATATTGTCTAGCTGCATGTGCCATAGCTGTCGTGTTGTAATATCATACCATTGCAGGTCTCCTATCTTATCTTTGAAAGGCCAGCTGGTATTCTGATCTAAAGAACCCTCAAAGTCTTTCTGAGTGGGTTTACACAGTAAATTTTACCTCAGTTAATATTCAAAAAGAGCAAAAATCGATATAAAGCAGTTAAAAATTTAAAGTTTGGTCCAAAACTGAATAGCCCCATTGCTTCTGGAGGTGTAGGGGTTCCTGGGACTGTCATTTGATATTCAGGGGATCACATGCTCATGTAGAGTTTTGCATTAGTTGATCATGTGATCAACTTTTGGTAAACACGAAAACAGTTCACTTTTGAAAGATTTTGTTAGGAAGATCGAGAGAAATATTGCTATACAGTTAATAAAGTGCTGCTGACCAAGTCAAGATTAGACTGTGGGCTCCTCTTTTCGCCTGCAATTATGTAGCCTGTAAATTGTCAGCATTATATATCTCACAAGTAGCCATTACAACAGCCGCTGAAAATTAGAAGGATTTGTATGAGAAAAACAACTCATGCCACCCAGTCATGCTTAAGACTGTGGTTTTCCATACAACTCATTATAAATTCTGAAATTTTTAAACTGTAGTTAAATCTTTCCCTTATGCATTTAAGGGCTCAAAGTGCCTGTTATGAATTAAAAGGAGATTTGAGCCCTATAATGCTTAAGGAAATATTTCATGGCAATTCGAAAATTACGAAATTTACAAGGATTTGTATGGAAACCATTCAAGTGTGACTGGGCGGCAGAAGTTGTTTTTCTCATACAAATCCTTCTAATTTTCGGCGGCCATTGCAATCACTACTTTTGAGATATGTAGGGCTGAAAATGTATGGGTTACCTAATTTTAATATATGCTCTTTCAGCTTGTTCTATTAAAATTTTTCAAAAGCGAACTGTTTCGTGTTTACCAAAAGTTGATCACGTGATCAACTAATGCAAAAGACCTATTATTGTAATAATTTATATCCTAAACAGTAGAATGAATTTGTCTTCAAAAATGTGACTTGTTAGAGATTTATTCAGTGGATAACGTCATCAACCTTGTCAACAACTAGGCCTGATGAATATGCAAATCTTTGCTTCGTTTTATTTTTGCTTCATTAACATATTTTACTTGTCAGTCTTTGGCTAAACCAGTAATATTTTTGAAGAGTTAAAGAGCATTGCAATATCAGTGATCGCCAAAAATGTGAGCCTCGTATCCCTAATAGTTTTAGAGAAAATTTTCTTTAAAAAGTTGAAATTTAACAAGGAATGTATGGCNTCGGTTTCAGTCCCCCTCGGAAACAAAACTGATCAAAAATTGTCGTCTCCCTTCTTGATTTAAAAAACATGCAACTTGATTTAGATAACGTGTCTCTTGATACATGACATGAAACACGTGGGAATTGAAAGTAAATTCTACAATCTTGACACATTCAAAAAGCAAATTGATGTTAATTTTATCGATCTTGATAGTGAATTGGTGTATTTGAATTATAAAGTTGCATCTTTGATATTTTGTCACTTTTGGCGTAGCATAACTAGGCCTGATGAATATGCAAATCTTTGCTTCGTTTTATTTTTGCTTCATTAACATATTTTACTTGTCAGTCTTTGGCTAAACCAGTAATATTTTTGAAGAGTTAAAGAGCATTGCAATATCAGTGATCGCCAAAAATGTGAGCCTCGTATCCCTAATAGTTTTAGAGAAAATTTTCTTTAAAAAGTTGAAATTTAACAAGGAATGTATGGCTTATTAACATTTTGCCACCCAGCAATTTTGCTTTGCAAAGGGCTGAAAATTACTCAGATTGCTTAAGATACGGAAAAACAGGCAACAAAAAACATTCAACTTGTTTTGCACTATTGCTGCAAAATGAGTTGCATATCAAGCCTGTCTTGCACCAAATCAAGTTGTTGACAGGTTTGAACGTGGGTGGTAAAACATGCAATTTAATATCTTTGCAACTCTTTTGCAGCAATGGTGCAAAACAAGTTGCATGTTTTTTGTCGCCTGTTTTTTACCGATTGCTTTTCGGTGAAGTTTGCCCCGAAAACACCCACGAAATTACCGCGAAATCGGCTGATTTTTCACGAATTTGTCCCTAAAAATCCAGTGAAATTTGATTTTTTCTTCCGCGACCTGTCAGAAGCCCTGAAGTACGGAAAAACAGGCAACAAAAAACATGCAACTTTTTTGTAGTGGTGATGGCGAAGACAGAGGAAAACCTGTACTAGAATTCTTGTGTGGATGGAGGGAATGTCTGATGGTAAGAATGATTTGAGAAGTTATCTGACAATATTATTATTATTAGATGCTGGGATCTTGCTTCCTGTCACTATTGCAAGTTCAGGCACAGTTTTTGATGTCATCAGCTGACTTGACAACATCGCTTGGAGGCTTCCACGAGATTGGTGACTATCTGCGGGACAGAGAAGTTACCCTGGCTCTGAAGGATGCCACAGCTACTTGGATTTCCCTTGCTCAAGTAGGTACATGTGTCCTTGGACAGTTCATATGAACTTGGGGCTTGAAATCTAGAACTCTGTAAGCTATTTCAGTTGAGTAAGAGAATCAGTCTGCTTTGTTCCAAAAAGAAAAAAGAAAAAGGGTGATAGAGATGTGATGGTGAATATATTTTTGAGCCTGACTCCAGTTGTTCAAAAGGTGGATAGCACTATCCACCGGATAAATCTCTATTGACTGGATAGCGCAATTTGCTCCCCTAATATTTATCCACTGGATGGTGATTTATCTGGTGGATAGCGCTATCCAGCTTTTGAACAACTGCAGTGGTTCTGTGAGTCTCAACCTTTGATATGAGTGAACTGGTAGAGGTGGGCAACACATCCTTGGAAAATACCCTTTTCCATCTTCAAACAGCGGTGTGGGCTTTTTTACCTTCCCCTCAAACTGAGTTAATAAACAAAGATAATAATCCATTTTACAGTTACAGGTGGAAACGAGGCTGGAGTTGCCTTTGTTTTGATACAACCCTTAGCTTCCTGCTCCATTATGTAAATTGTGTTTTTCTTATGCTAACTAGTATTTTTAAAGCAAAGTGATGGTAGAAAAGAGAGGAGGTTTGTATCAAAACAAGGTCAACCTCAGCCTCACATTCACTCGAAGGCTAGGACACTAAGCCCATAACTGTAAAATGGCCTATTGGGACAAGGCCAAGAACTTTATGTCACCACCCAGTGACATGATCATCTGAACCATGATGGGGTGTTAAACACAGCCCGCATGATCATACCAATATTTTTAGACCCGAGTTGGTTCTGTGACTAGGGCTTGAATCTGAACTTCTCGCTTACCAAAATAGCCGTCAACCTGAATAAAGCTATACAGGCAGCAGTTAACATGGTGGTTCACCAAAGAGCAAGATGCAGTTTACTAGTCTGGGCAAGCCTACCAGCCCCCCTTTCCCAATCAGATTTTACTACGTGTATTTGCCTTCCCATTGGACAACTTGTAATCATAACATACTATCCCAGCAGATTACAGTGTACTTCACTAGCCCCGGCCATAGAACATCACTTTTTTGCTTCCTACATCAGAGAGGATTTGAACCTTTGTCCACTGTGTTCTATATATATGTCACTATTGCACTACATGATTTTACAGAAGATGGCTCTTGGCACAGTGAGCCTGTGTCCGTAAGATTCCAGAGTAAACTGGAATGAACCCAAGTTTTGACAAAGACCAATTAGTGAATATCCATTGACTCTGCTGGAAAGAGTGCCTTGAAGTTAGCAAACTTACCAAGGTTAAAGGTGATACTTAAAAAGTGCCCAAAGAAATTGCTCCACAAAGTCATGATGGTGTTAAAGACCAAGTTTAACAGTGATAAGTTAACCCTTTAAGCCCCATTATCAACATACAAATTCTCCAAACTGATCTCCATACATTTCCTTAAAGAATAGTTGAGAGAATTTGATAAAAGATCAGGGCATTTTCTCTTGGGTGATCATTTGATTTATTCTCATAACGTATCTCTTGACAGTGTATGGATATTGTTATGAGAAATTTGATCTTGGTCACTGTTGGGACTTAAAGGGTTAACAGCTTGCAAAGAAAGTAGTGTCTGTTAGCCCGGGGCTAGTGGATTTTGTTTTCAGGCTAGTGAATTCTGTTCTTGACTTGCCTGACAGGCAAGTGATGTTTATTGAGGAATTCAAATTGAAGAAGAACTGCGAAATAGTTCTGCTCGTCAACAAGCTTTTGAGGCTAGTTGAAATGACATTTGGGCTAGTAAATGCTTGCTTCAGCTTGCCAGAATGGCAAGCTGTAAAAATGATTTTCTTTGTACCCTGATTAAAAGTGAGCAAAGATATTGCTTTACAAAGTCATGAAATTTTGCAGATGGATTTTTGCTAATTGGTGCCAGTCAAAAGTTAAAAATCCCGTGGAAGGGTGTATTGAGAAGGGATACAAACACAGGTGAACCTGCAGAAAATACCTCTGTTCACAGGGGTCCTTGTACTGAGCTGTAATCTGCTTTTCTTGCAGTCTAACCAAGCTTTGCGGCACGGTGAACTGTTGTCACGTGAACAAGTCCAGTTCCTAACACTGGGTGGTCAGGGAGATCTGGCCGATCCAGACAGAAAAGATTTGATACAAAAAGTCAATACTCTGCTTAAGGTAAACATTTCTTCTTGCTGTTGTTGTTGTTGTTGTTGTTGTTGTTCTTCATTTGTTTCTTTGGCTGCGTAATAATGTATAGAATATGGCATATATTGTAATAATTCTATACTTTTTTTCACACATTGTGTTTGCAAACTTTTTGGTCAATATTGTTAATGATTGTAGAATTACAAAAAGGAGTTTGAACGAGCACCAACACCAGAAGCAGATATACCAGCAGGCTTCCACAAAAACCCCAGAGGAATAGAGCTGGCTCTTAAGGCAAGTTTAGACATGAAATTTATAGAGATTATTATTCTGTTCTTCATGAAGGGAGGCCCTATCCCATTAAGCCCTAAGAGTGATCAGCATCAAATTTCTTCTTGTGATATCAATGCTTTGTAAAACAGAATGGTCATGAGAATAGACCTTTCCTGCATTACGCTCCAGTGAGCAAACATAAAGAAATGAGTATGAGGCTCAGGTAGACAATTTCATCAATTTCAAATCACTGTATTTTGCACACCCGAGCCTCAAGTTGGTGCCTTTGTTTACAGGAATGCGGGAAAGGTCTATTACAGACATGAGCACACAAGATAAATTTGCTTGATATTTTATCAACCTCTCCCCACTACTTCTGTAGGAAATGGGGGCAACAAATGAGAATTCAAATTTTGATCTTAGGGTTTATATTATTATTATAGAACAGAGGAAGTGTCCATACTCTCACCATGGAAGGTCATGTGAGAAACAGGAACTTACTTTAACCATCAAAGAATCAAAGTTATGAATATTAAATTTTACTGTAACAATACATTTTATAGCCTACATCACAGACAAAACGTAACTTCTGGCTAAGTCCATCTGTGAATTGGCACCAAAATCCTTGTTGTGGGCCCTACTTGTGTACCAGGATTTGAGTATACCCAGGAAATTGGCCTGTTAAAAAAGCCATTGTTAATTTGCCAATCAGGGGCCCAGAGCAAGGATATCAGCGCTGCTTTGCAGACATTACAGTAACCACGTGTAACTGCGGTTTGATTATGTCTGTGACGCAGGCGTCACACTATAATTAGCAATCAAATCAAGGCTGCAAATAATTTTTTTTCATAAGCAGGTCATTTGTCAGGTCAGAGAACAGACCTGACCTGACAAGGAAACAGTCTGGTCGGACAGAGTGACAGACTAGACTAATATTTCTCCGGTCAAAGCGTCAAATTTACCGGACAATTGTCTGATGACCGACTGTTATTTGCAGCCTTGCAAATTGCTACACTATATCTTGCTTTAAAAATTAATGTAAAAGTAATCTTTCCTTTTGATTCTACATGTACAATGTATTTATGTCAAGGGACGTTTTCTCAGCTGTTAATCTAAAGGCAGGTCAAATAGCTCACGGTCCAAGGTATCAAGAGTAAACAATGGCTTTCATTGGCTCTCCATTGCAATATCTCACCCATTCTTGCTTTCCAGACTTTTCACCCTTATTGGACCTTTCTACATTATTAGAGACTGATGATGAAAAGCATATTGACTACCTAATTAAGCTTTCATGGTGACAGAAGTTACAGGATAGAGGTGGGTATAAACGCTTATTTTATGACCTTTCTGCTTTTAGGGATGCTGCAGTGAGCTTGAGGCCATAGCAGCTGGTGGTGTTACAGAAGCCTCCACTGTTCAAGAAATGGAACAACAGATTCTGAAGTTAATTCCTAAACTACAGTTAAAAATTGGTGAGATGCATGTGGCATTTATAAAAATAATGATGATGCAAAGTCAAACTCAAGTCTCCTGTTTTTCAGTCAAGTTTTCTAACAAGCAAAATAAATAATAATGTGGTCACTTCAGGGGGCAAAGAAGGTCAGTTTTACGTCTTGCCATTTGGGCAAAGTGTAGCTGCATCTACAGTGTAGCGTGTACTATCTCGAGTAATTTAAACCAGCCCCCTAAAAAATTTCTGATGAGCAATATTGATTACAGTTCTTCTGTAATGATTGAATTCCCTGAGAACTTCAGTTTCACTTGTCCATCAGGCAAGTAAAGAACAAAATTTCTCAGCAAAATTCAATATCCCCGGGCTATCAGACATGCCTTTCTCTGCACACTGCACTTGATATTAGTTTCCTTAATAAATAGTGTTGTTTGATAATCTTCCTAGGTTATGTCATAACTGAAGTGTGTTCTTCTCCAAGTAAAGCAAACGATAATTTCAAGTCTAAAATGGTAATTAGAGTCTTTATTATTGTCTTTATTCATATTACAACAGAAATAAATAATTATTTTAAACTTCAGGTTTGCCTATATTGCCTCAGAAGTTTTCACTGTTGATACAGTGGTGGAAATTAAAGCAAACAATTTAAATGTTGATTAATCCAGTCCTAGAAAGTCTGAAAAGTCAATAGTCATGAGAAGTTACTTGTAGATCTTTGCATGCAGTTTGTCCATTCAATGAACCGATGAAACAACCCTGGGAAAGGATTTGTCGGTTCATTTGATGTACCACTGTTATCCAATTGATTTTGGATCACTGATCCTGATCCTGATCTGGAACATCCAAAGAAATGCACCCCTATTGTTTGACATAGCGAATCTGTAATATTTTCTTTCTGAGCAGCACTGCATTAGAGACCTCGTTAGTTCAGTGGCCAAACAGAATGACATTCCACTTAACCGTGAGACCCTGGACATGTTTGTACTGATGGTGTTGTATGAAGCGTGTTCTCCAGTGTCCAGCTCTGCAGCAAAGGCTGCTGTGCAGCTTCTCTTTGGCAGAGCCCACCTGGTGAGTAAACATTGATTGTTCTGGTACTGACAACTAAGAGAAGAAAGTTTACTTTGAAATAATGAATACCATATTTCCTTGAATAAGCACCCATGCTCTAATAAGTGCCCTCCCCCAATAAGCACCCACTCCCTTGGCCATAATATCAGACAAGCGTCCCCATGAATAAGGGCCCCCTCCCCCTCCCCTCACTTTCTTAAATAGTAGGGATAAAAGAGGAATGAGGAGATTTCCATATCATTGACAAGGATGATCTCAAGGATGATGAGAAAATCAATACTTTATAAACATGTGTACAGTGTTTAATGAGACTAAGGTACACTTGATTACAACTACTGCTTTAATAAATGAAGGACTATTTAATATTAACTTTATGTTTTTAGCCCAAAGAAAGTTATGCTTCATCGGAAGGAAAACTTAATAAGCGCCCCTGCCCCCCCTCCCCTGCCTCAATTACACGTAGGCATTTTCCTTCCAATAAATGCCTCTCTTTTTAGCTGTGATTTTAAATAAGCACCTGATGCTTATTCAATGAAATACAGTGTATGAAAATCAATGACCTACTGTCAGTTGTCTTGTTAGCTCAACTAAAAAAGTGTTGTACCAGTAAAACAGAGTTCAATAACAATAACAATAACAATAAAATGGAAAAGTGCTGTACTGGTATCAATGAAGCCATGGGTTCAACTCCCATACAAGGTTGAATTTTCAAACTTTCTTTTCACAACTGCCAAAGTTGCGTCTATAACTACGGTGATCTTATTTCATTTAATGAGGTTCACTTTATAGGGATAACTACATTACTAGTGACTAAGAAGAATAAATTGTGGCTACAAACAATTATTATTATCAAATAAAACATAAGTAAGAATTTCAACTGGCAGGAGGTGAAACGTTTACTTATTTGGCTGAGGAGTCGACATCGTGTTCTACAAAGAAAATTCTCAGCTGAAGTAGCTAGAGTAAGGTTTGAACCTTTGAGACCAAGGTCAAATCCAGCAGCTTAACCAGTCATTCTTCCTATTTCATGTTATGTGCTGCTGACTGTTGTCTCCACTTAATTGTTATTAACCAGTAAATGAAAGTAGTTATAATCAGAATAGATCATAGATTGTACTATTTTTTTTGTATGATATTGTACTTTTTGTTTGCTGTGATAGGTGACCGCAAAACCAAGTAGAGATAAAAACACTCGGCTGGCCCAAGTGTATGTTAAAGGAACATCTATTCATGTTGAAGTCTCCACTACATGGTATGTGCACAGATGTATAAAATTGTTTCTTTAAAATTTTGTTGCATTATAAGACAAGCACAAAAAAGAAAGGGAGCCACGACAGAAATTTAAATATGGGCTGCTCCCAAATTGTTGTAATGAAGTGAAATTAAGGATTATCTCAGATAAAGAAAGAAATTTGGGAATCTGAAAACAAGTATTATCCCCAAGGGAATGTTCCAGACTCAGCAGTGACTATATCAGTTGGAAGAGAGTTCTTTCACCACCACACTGTTCCCGCATCGAATCCTCTTTTGATGAATATACAGTAGAAGGGATTGTCTTAGTTTTGTTCTTGGTTTATGTTAAGAGCGACTGTCTGTAAATATCGACCAAAATCGACTTTTTGTGGCACAAGTTCAAAATTCGAATTTCGCTCATTTTTGGCTCATCGATAACCCTTAATGAGTAATGAAACATGCTGTAGTTAGTTTTCCCAAATAAGGAATTTTTTTGTTAAAATTCGAGAAAACTCATTTTGCCCGTTCGGAGCTCAAAATCCACTTCCGGTAAAGCAAAATTTTACACAAAGTCCATTGACTCGTACGTCAAACCACAACGATTTGGCAGCCTTTGTAGAACACGAATAGTTTTTATGACCCCTTCTTTCTTATAAGACGATAAATTTGTGAAAGCTGTAATAATTTTGTGGCCAAAAAGGTATTGTTAAAAATAGGCCCTATTGGCAATTTCTGACGTTCAAAATTATAGGGTTAAAATAATGTAAATTTTTACAATGCGCTATAACTTAGAATTTCGCAAATTGACTTTCTACTGCTTAACTAGGCCCCAATATATCAGAAAATCGAAACAAATCTCTGGGCAAACGATTTTAAGTAGCCCGCAAGACGTCGAGTTCAACCCTAATTTTGCGAAAAATCGCGACATTCCAGTGGTTAAAAATAGCGTGACACGGCCCGTCACGCCAGCGGTGTTAACGACAGATTCACTTTCAACATTCTATTTAACGCTGATCACATGCCAAATTCCAGCCTACAATCTATATTACATCTTTCAATACACTTATTTTATTTAGAAGAGTCATTTTGTTTGGATACAATATATCGTGTAGAATTGCCCAAAAGTCGGCTTTTTTGAGCGACGTCGGCAAGACTTCGACGACCGGAGCCCAACGAAAACAAACTTTAAACAAGTACAGTGGTGTGTTTTATTAATTTAAACATGCGTCAAAAGGCATAAATACGTTAAATTTAAGACGGGGATAACCAATATTAACTAATTAGAACTCTTTTTTTTTCTTGCGAGTTTTCTCTTTCAAGTAATTATGTATAAGTATAAATGTACGTTTCGATGTATTACTATCACGCTTATAAAGTTACATTATAACGAACGTTTCAGAAAACATTTTAACTCGTTTCGATCGACGATGAAACACCATCATCAAAAACAAATCACCAAAAACTTTCCTCTACAGCAAAACGGAAAATAGAAAAAAAAAGTGTCGTTTTACTAATGCTAAAGCAGGAATAGTTGCAGCGAGATCATGAGCTTTTAAAAATGGCAAATGCTCCTAAATGGACATCTATAGATCCCTTGCATCACCATTGGAAAAAAAACTCTCTGGCCCACTATGAACTAGCCTATTCCAGGCGTAGTGGACAGTGGATAGTGGATAGTGGATGACAGTGGCGCGAAATGGGGAACGGAGGAAAACAAACGTGGAAGAGAGTAAGAGGGAGAGAGTAGGAGGACCTTTCGCCCTCTCTCCCTAACCCCGCCCCTTCGCCATTTTTTCTAGCCCACTTTTCTTTGCGTTTTCCCAACTACCTTAAGGCCAGTTACAGGTTAACTACCTCCTTCATTTACAAATTTTTATGTTATATACCGTATTTATTCGATTAACCACCCTGGGCACTTATTAAATTTTTGGACCTTGAGAGTGGGCGCTTATTCGAGGTGGGTGCTTATTCGAGGCTGGGTGCTTATTAAATTTTCGCCATTCTCAGCAAGTGTAGTATGTTAGTTTTGCAACAAAACAATAAATGGTAATAACAAAAAGCGGAGATGTAACAAAGCAAGGTTTCTGTTAAATGCTCTGAAGAAAACTCCGTCTTCGGGAGGGTCTCTTTATTACTTATTATCTCTTATTTGAGTTTGTGTGCGAGGGAGTGGGGTGGGGGTGGGCGCTTTGGGGTCTATTAACTTTGCTGCCTTTAGGATGGGCGCTTATTCGAGGTGGGCGCTAATTCGAGGTTGGGCGCTTATTCGAAGAAATGCGGTATTTAACTTGAGCGTCGAGCACTTTTGGCGCTCGTTATTGATCAGCAGGAACGGATTTGGTAGTACTAACTTTTCAACTGCTTTTAGACTGCGAAACTTTTTTTTTTCTTGTTTCTTTCTTTTGTTTTTTCTTTGTCATTTTCTATTGTATTTTTTAGACTTATTTTTCGATTCTATCCCCAGTCTCACTCACCTCTCCCCTCCCCCGCCGTGCCCCCTCTGCTCCAGACAAGAAGGAACGACCATTTTGTTTTGGTCCAGACCATTACCTCGACTATTCCGCCTTCTTGGCTTACGCAAAAAGTACGGGCTGCTTTGTGGCCTGAAAGACTTTGCACTGATTGACGTTTTAGTGTCATGGAAACTCTAGCTGTAATACTGAACTGCAGATGACAGGTTAAAAGACTGAAAGTTCCTTTCAACAGCGATTGGAAAGAGAACATCGTCTTTTCCGCAAAAAAATAAAACAACAACAACAACAAATATAAAAATAGGGAAACAAAATAGAGTATAATACTAAACCTAAGAAGAACCTTGTAACGAACGAATGGGAACACCTAAAAAGGAAAGACAGACTTGAGGACTTTCCTCATCCTCCGTAACCTTAGTCCATGAAACTTAGACGCCCAAGCAGGCCTCCAAAACCTTACCTTTGTCTTTATCACAAACCGAATACTAGAAGACTGAAAACCCTACGGATTTAGAATTATTTGCAGCCGGCCCTCAAAACCCCAAGAGACTTCGCCTGCTGCTGGTCAATATATAGGAAGGCTATTCCAAAGAACTGCTCCAAAAAAACTATTTTTCTTAACATTTGTCTGGGGTAGAGGAATAGCGAGTTTTCTGTTGGTGTCTCTTAATAAGTAATTAGAGATGTTGCAACGATCTGCCCTTGCTACGATCTATTATGCACTTAACAAGGCCCCTCAAAGTACTTAAGATATATGACGCATAGTCTGCGATACACCCGCCTCTCACTGCTCTTTGACGAAATGTCTCTGGCGACAAATAGCGATGAGAGGAAGCTTTATCGCAGGCTCTTGGCATCAAGGCTTTTCTACTATTTACATTGGTAAACCGGTCGCTTCACGGTTTGGGCAGTTGGTGAGGAGAATTCAGGACTGATTAATTTTGATTCCGTTCGCTAATCGCGTTTACCATTTTCCTAAGTCAGTTTCGTTTAATGAAAAACGGCCGCGAAAGCCTGAAACTAATATTCAAAAAAGGTTTGAAGACATGAAATCCGAACTTCCGCCTGGAAGTTTCCAACCAAGAAAATAGGCGATTGCCTTTTCAGACGTTCGTTTGTTTCGGGAATTTTCCACTGAAATGTGGAAAGCAACCCGAAACTAAGTTTTTTTTCAGTCTTGAGAGCCCGAAAGGGTAAAAACTTCGAAAAGAACTATTCCACCAATACTTAGTCTAAAATATTTTTACGCTTTAAAATTGCTTCAAGGAAATTAGTTTTTATAAACCAAATGGCATTGATTGGCGATGATTTAATTCCCAAATATCTCTCAATGCAAAAATTCATTCAGTAATCAGTTATAGTTTTTAGATTTTGTTCTGTTTATATACCATTTTTTGAGGGAAATCGCCAGTCTGAAACTGAACATGAAAGTGTGTGACGCTATCCCAGGGACCCTAAATGTTGAATCTGAAGAAAATGCTGCAATCAATGAGAATAATAGGTTTACTGAAAGATTTAATTTCGAACTGGCTTTTAATCTGCCTTTAAGTAAATTGTTTAAAACATATCTATCGGTAACACTGGCGTGACGGGCCGTGTAACGCTATTTTTAACCACGGCAATGTCGCGTTTTTTTTGCAAAATTAGGGTTGAACTCAACGTCTTGCGGGCTACTTAAAATTGTTTGCCCAGAGATTTGTTTCGATTTTCTGATAGACTGGGGCCTAGTTAAGCAGTAGAAAGTCAATTTGCGGAATTTTAAGTTATAGCGCATTGTAAAAATTTGCATTATTTTATCCCTATAATTTTGAACGGCAGAAATTGTCAATAGTGCCTATTTTTAACAATACCTTTTTGGCCACAAAATTATTACAGCTTTCACAAATTTATCGCCTTATAATAAAGAAAGGGTCATAAAAACTATTCGTGTTCTTCAAAGGCTGCCAAATCGTTGTGGTTTGACGTACGAGTCAATAGAATTTGTGTAAAATTTCGCTTTACCGGAAGTGGATTTTGAGCTCCGAACGGGCAAAATGAGTTTTCTCGAATTTTTCACAAAAGAATTCCTTATTTGGGAAAACTAACTACAGCGTGTTTCATTACTCATTAAGGGTTATCGATGAACCAAATATGAGCGAAATCAAATTTTCAACTTGTGCCGACCGTGGGTCGATATTTACGGAAAGCCACTCTTAAGAATGCTTACTTTGCTCTTAAATTTTACATCATCTGCTGTGTCCAGTAAATTAATGCTGATAATATGAATTCAAATGTTATTGTTAAAGAAGTGAAATTGCCCTTGACTTCTTTCCAGCTAGGAAATATTATTGTGCTGTTAACTGTTTATCAAAATTAATGTGTTGCTATAACTTTGTTATTGTTGTATAGGGTCATCACAGAAGATGCTTCTACTTTTTCCTGTCTTTCAAAAGATTTGGACTTCCCTTCTCCTCTGGGAACAGTTGATGCTTTGTACACATCCAAGTTTAGTTTGATGGATTATTTGGAGGACAAGTAAGTGATGTCTTTGTGACAGAAGGTGCAAACTAGCTTGAGCTCTTTGTGGGTTGTTTGGACTTGAAAAAGAATAATTTCAGCTAGTCCTTAGGATAAGCAGCAATCAAATTTGCTTGCCCAGGACAAAAAATGTACTTGTCCCGGATGACTGGACAAAAGGTTTGTTTAAGTTCTGTTGCTATTGTCAGTACTGTAAATGAAAAAAACATTATGTCGTTTGTTGTTGTTACCATGTGGAAGTTTCCAGACTTGATGTTATTGCAGCTTTATGTCTTGTGGAGGTTAATTTGTTCCTTAGGTCATTTTTTTTTGCAGCCTCAGTCACTTTATTAATTTTCAACTTGGGCGGGTTAGTTCCAAACCAGTTTAATTAGGTCTTAAGCTGTTTTTTGTCATCATTCCACAAATTATAGGTTATTACATTTTAAATTGCCTGAAGGAAAAGTTAATCAATTTAAGCAAGGTCTTGTTATTGTTAGTAATAGTTATTAATTATAGGGGGTTAGCATAATTTATTCTTGTTACTGACAGAACTGTTCAAAAGTAAGTCGACAGTCTTGCCTCGTGACTCAATACTCGATTCTTGCATCTGTGTCTTGTGTTTTTTGAGATGCAAGAATTATAGTAGAAGTCCCAATTTTTGCATTTCAAGTTTTGAGAAACCAGCCTTTTTAAATATTTCTCTCACGAAAGGATTGTACATGTACCTTTGGGTAATAATGAGTTGTTTAATTTTTCAGAGAAAGGCCTCTACCTGCCATTCATATCAAACAGCGCAACCGATCCAAGTCCCCGCCCCTGTTAACAAAACTTGACACTTCTCCATGCCACAAGCACAAAAGTTTTCGAAAGACCTTCACAAAAGCCACATCCAAGATATTCTCACGAAAGTCGGTGGCTGCTAAAGCAGCTAATAACTCAAATGCTGTAGCTGATCCAGCCAGTCAAAATGCTGTTTCTGGAACAGGAACAAGAAATGAATCATCAGGTACTTGTGTGATTTTGTAGTTTTAGAGTCCTGTTTCTTCACCATATTACTTTTTCACTTGCCCTGACTTACCAAATTGCCTTTGCGGCATTGTTGTGGTAGAAATTGTGTGTGAAAGGTGAGCAGTGTAAGTTTCCTGTTAGGGAAAGTTCATTCTGAGTAAACCCTTTGATCTTTAATCCCTTCAATGATAATCAAGAGTAGGAAATTAGAATCAATAAAATAATCACCAAAGGGAAAATGCTTTGATCTTTTATAAAATTCTTGTAACTCATTCTGTATGTAAATGTATGCAGATCAGTCTAGAGAATTTGTTAATCTTGGGTTGTTTATAGTGGCATTTAGTGGTAGTTGAGGCGTGGTTTCTTAATTTGAGTCAGCTATGACTTGATACAGGCGAACCTTTAATTTTTTGTGAGTTGGTGTCAAGTGCAGGCCTTTCATTTTTTGACACTAGCGCTTGTTTAATGCCACATGGTCGATCTCTCATAAGTTCTTAAAAGTGAGTAAGGCGAGCTTCAATGCATGAGGTCGCAGAGCAACCAAATGACCGAAGAAGTCCCGAGGTCAACTTGTTTCACCTGAATGGATTTGAATCATATTATAAATTCACACGGGAAAAATAATGATTGACATATTGCTGTGTCAGGAGCGGCATGAAATATCACTCACTGTCCTATTGGTCAATTGCCATGACGTAACTAATAGAATTTTTGACTGATGAATTTCGCACAAACAGGTATGTAACCAACCAGGAAAAAAAATGAAGGACTTCTAGAACATCTAGCCACATGGTGTGCATTTTGCTTTACCTGTGTGGGCTGCCTTTGACTCCCTTTGCAGGGTAAAGCGTGTGGCTCTGTAGGCTGCAAGTGTCTTCATAGGTTGCTAGTGACTGTGGGTGGTTGGTGATAATGTGATGGATGTGGGCTGTGCAGATAAGTGGTGATGAAACAAATAGGTTATTGCTATGTGGGTTACCTGTGGCTGTATTTGTAGGCTTGTGTTGGTTTGTTGGTACCTGTGACTGATATGCAAAATGACTGCGTACCTTACATTCATTGCAATTAAAATCATTAATATTTTATTCCCCAGGTAATCGCACATCTGTAGCCTCCAGCACCGATACAGGTGATGATCATGACACTGACATTGATGACCCTACGCCCCTTCCTCCACCACGCCCAAGGCGCTGGGCCAAAAAAGCAAAGGAACAGTCTATGGCACCAGATAACAATACCTCTAGCTCAAGTAAGGTGGTGGAAGAGCAGACTAAAACTGACGACCCACCATCACCCAGTGACTGGTCTAGATCTGTGCCTCAGTTTCCTCTGCCAACTTTTAAACCAACCATGCAAAGTAAGTAATATGTGACAAGAGAACTTATTAATTCTTAAAATGTACACTAGATAATTCCTGTTTTTTGTATGATAATCACAGCCAATTTTAGGAATGCTAACATCACCCTTACCTAAACGCAGGATCTGCCACTTTAGCAAGCCTGTAGAGTAGGAGAGTTGTCATTAACAAGCTGACCAATGCAAGTGACGCAAAGTCAAACACAACTTTTCTCTTGGGAACAGGATAAACAGTCCTGCTTAAAGAAGTGTATTCGTCTCATTCAATAAATTTTGAAGTTGTCACTCTAATTTTATTTTTCCTCAGTTTGTCAAAGTGAGCTGTCACTTGCTTCTCAAGAGGAACTCACAGAGGTTATTAACTTCCTTTCTGGTGCACCCATCAAGTTGCGGCTATTGAACGAAGATGATGTCAATCCCAGCATGGCAGAAAGTCACATGACTCCTATTGATAGTGGCCTTGGGAGTATTTATAGTATGGCTATGAGCAATGTCACACAACCTAGCAGTGCTCTGACGCAAGTATGTGACAAGGTTGACGACAGTGCTAAGGATAATCAAGAAGTGATGCCATCAACTAGCTCTTCCGAAACCACAGAAAACCCTCCAGTTGCTGTTAACACTGCAGAAGATTCTTCTAAAGAATTCAAACTACCAAAAACCCACATGGTTACCATAGAGACACAGACTTCTCCAACAACTGAAGTGAGCCCCACTTTCTTTGTTAAACCTGCTGACACTGATGAGAAAGAGCTATGCACAGAGACACCAGCAGCATCTGCTGAGAAACAAGACAACCAACCTCTGCCAGAAGATAAAGTTAACGGAGGTGACGAAAGTAAAACCGATCGTGATAGTGATGAGAAAGACAAGGATGCTATTCTTCAAGAATCACCACCATCATCTTTGATACAAGTGAAGGATGGTGCAACTAGTGGTAGTGACGTGATTCCCGAGAATGTACCAGAGAAAGAAACAGCAAAGTTAAGAGTTGATGATAAGCAGACCAACCCAAATAAAACAACCAGCCCTGTGCTTGTCACAGTCAGCTCAGAAGAAGGCACTGATGGCAAAATTTCCATTAGTGAAAGCCTTAGGTAAGGCGGACATGAATTTACAGGAAAGTGTGTTGCGCATTCAGAGTTGCTGTTTTGCATACTAACAGGGTTCGCCACACTTTGAAAGTTCTTGAATTTTAAAATGAAAATTCAAGGCCTTGAAAGCCCTTGAAAATTGCAGTTGTTGCTGGAAGTCCTTGAATTTCGGTGCTAACTTTATCCAACCCAAAGGAAAAGGAGCAAACACAGAAAGAAGTTCAGGATAAAATTGCTGGTGTTGTGGAAGAACTAAAAAGGACATAGACTCAAGGCTCTTTTTTGCACTGAATGGAGAAAAATATGGGAGATGTGTCCTTGAAAGTTCTTGAAAAGTCTTGGAATTTTTTGTTCAAAAAAGGGTACGATCCCTGTACTAAACCAATTGTTTGTTTGACCTTCTCATTGCTATCGCCATGTTATTTTCATAGGTCCCCACTGATTTTTAAAAAAAACATTCATGTTAGTGCAGCTGTATAATATTAAAGAAAAAGCATTTAAGATGGCACAACTCAAGTCACTGCACCCAGTAATCAATTGCTACAGTTAAACTGCTAATTACCAAAACAATTTTGTTCTAAAAGGAATGTGTGGGAGAAAACCAGCGTCCCTGTAGATGCTTCTGATCCTGGTAACAGCAATTCAGAAGGCTCGTCACTCCGCAAAAAAGACATTCATGGCTCCCAGGACACTCTTTACCACAGCTGTTGGTCCCTGTCGGATTTCCCTGGTAGCGACAAAAATGAAGAAGCCGATGAAGATGCTAAGAGTCTGAATGAAAGCTTACTACCAAGTAATTCAGGCCCAGGGCTTCTTGACCTTGGATTAAAGTGGCCAAGTTATGGTAGCAGTATCCATGGCAACCCTGTGTGGGCCAATTTTCCCAGTGTAAGAACTTTGCTGTGTTATAATTTTATTTTACTGCAGTAATGATAATGGTTGTACAGCTGCTAGTCGATAGAGCTCCTTAGATTTGAGGGCAAGAACGAGTTCGAGTACGAGATTTAACTGAAAGTTTTTGCGAGTGTTCTAAAAAAAAACACCCCGGAAAGCTTCTTTTTTATTTTTTCCTTTTTTTTTTTCACCAAAATAGTTAGTACGGTTATTGATTCTGAAGGAGGTTAAGTCCTCTCCCGATAGCAAAATGATAAAACTGCTTACATTTGTTCCCGCCAGTATGACATTCTTCCTAAAACTCGTAGTAAAATGACGACGGCTATCACGTTTTCCCGCCAAAATGAAGCTGGTTCACGCGTGAGCAATACTCAGTATTGAGAAAATCTCGTACTCGTAGTCGTCCTCGTCTCAGAATCTTAAGTCCTCTTGTCTGTGTTAACTGGGGGGAAAATGTCCTGCTCCAATACTCCTAGGGGTAATGACTTGAAGAGGCTGTTTCACAAACGTTTTTAAAATTCAAACAGCGGGAAGTGCTGAGCCGCCCGTAACCGTCCGTACGGACTCACTTCCCCTCTACCGCTTGTGACGTCAACAGTTTTAATGGTCAAGGAAAACTTTATCCGCCAACTTGTGCAGAGTGAAGAGATCTTTCAAACCATACCAGGATAAGCACGATTCAATCAAGGACACCGAAGAAAAAGGCGAAAAACCATGTAACATTGACCGGAAAATTTCCTTGAAATCTTGTTCCAGTAGTGTACCCACCTACCTTTTCTTTCCTCTAATCCTAAGATTCTGAGAGCGTTCTCCAAAACTTTTCTCACCAAAATGAAGCGTACTAAATCCTCAGCAAAAGAAAAAAATGCGGCAAGAAAAGCGAAAAGTAAAAGTCAATGAATCAAACAGAAATTTTGCTTTCTGCGCATGCCCGAACTACGCAAGCTAAGATTTTGCATTTTGTAGATCAAACGGCTGCGGAGTTAACGACCTGTAAACGACTTTGTGGTACGTTGTGGCTCTTTATAGCACGACAATGATCAGAAAACCGCTCATCTAGCTTCAAAACGCGTCTTCAGCAAAATTTCCAGGGGCTAATGGGTTAAATTTGTTTCGCATGGCATGCAATGCAGTGCTTATATCGTGCGCATATTATTGGTAATTGCCGACATTTGGCGACGCTACCACTGGTTTCCCAGCCAAATGACGTCTGAGAAACGAGCGCAGGAATTCCATACTGATGACGCGTCACTACCCAGATCTGGGTCGTGCTTCTGATTTGGTCGTGCCGCGTGGGAAATTCGATTCAACCAATCAGAAGCACTACCCAGATCTGGATAGTGACGCGTCATCAGTATGGAATTTCTGCGCTTGTTCCTCAGCGGTCATTTCGCGGGGAAACCACTGGTGGCGTCGCGAAATGTCGGCTGTTTTCTCAGGCTAACACATAGGCTCCCTACACCGGATTCTTAAAGAAAATTGCGTTGTCTGATTTGCAGGGCCAAGGAGGCAATTGGAACCAGTCTCATGAGTCTCTCAACAAGGACGGATCAGGCAGGGGCAAGACTGTGTTCTCATTAGGACTGGGTATCACTGGACCTGATATGCTTGCTGCTGCTAGAGGAGGAAGGTACATAACATAGCTATGCCTAAATTATCGTAAACTGCTATATTACCCCCTCCCCTCCCAGCTTATAAACCCTTCCAGTTGTAGAACCATCTACGCGCAGACAAAAAAATACATCCGATTATAACGATTACAAGCCCCCCCCCCCCCCCCCCCCCCCTTACATCACTTTCCTCTTATTTTTTTGCTAATAGTCGTAACTCCTTCTTGTCTCTTACTGAAAGCAAGTAGAACTAGATAATATAAACAAAATTAGGAGAACACACATCGCCACCCAAACAACACCCCCTCACTCGCTGCCTTCTGACCCCTCCAATACCAAAAAATGTTTTTTTTTTTTTAAGAACTGTGCCCCCACCCAGCTCTCACCCTTCCCCACACCGTACCCCTCCTCCCCCCCACTGTTGAGAACCCTCCTCGCCGACAAAAAAAAACATCCCAGTAGTATATATTCAACCCCCCCCCCCCCCCCCGGATATTATTAGAATATCTCTTACTCTAGATAATGCTTGTCATGACCAAGTTTTTGGCTTCATGAAAGAATCAAGCTTGCTAATAAAAATCTTTGGTTTGTTTTTAAGCTGTGATGCAGTACACAGTGGACATTTTCCTTCCACGCCAACTGTTGGAAAACCTTGGAGTACTGAGGACCTTGCGCAAAAGGTAATAGGTTTTGAAAGGGAATTTGTCTGATCATTGATTTGAAGGAAAAACGTAAAGGAGTTGTGTCACGAAATTTGTTCATATTCAAAAAGTGAGAACTGCCACCAAACTGAGTAAAACTTAAAAATAACTGCTGAAAACATTAAACGAAGGTACAAATAATACAGCAAATACAAGAGGAGGCATGGATGGTCTGAACTTGTGGAAGATTGAAACGGATTGCGATCTAATATTGTCATTCACAAGTAATATCTCAAGTTCCACAGCGAATAAGGATGCGTAATTGGCATTATATACAAAAGTGAACTAGACAGCTGTGACACAGCCCCTGTAACTGTTGTTCCGAGATGTCATGCAAAGTTTTCTGATCAGTGTTTTGTCATATGATTTATCAAATACCTCACTATGTTGTCATTGCACGTACTTACCCGTAGTTTGTTGTTGATTCTCTCCTTTGCTCCGAGAGGTTTTTCTCCGGATACTCCAGGTTTCCCCTTTCCTCAAAAACCAACATTTCCAAATTCCAATTCGACCAGGAATCAGGTAGACGAAGAACCACTTTGTGGATGTGCTACCTCCGAATCATTATCTATTTATTTTATTATTTTATTTATTTTACTTACCCCTGACTGGTTGAAGAACTTTCATATATTAGACTACGAGGTATTTGTGGGTTTTGTTTTCTCATAGTTATTAGAGGAGACTGGATATAAAAAGCGGCAAACATCAATGATAAAAACAACAGTGCTGCAGTTTATGTTGGAAGCACCCTGAAAGTGCACAATCCTTTGTTTTCTGTTGGCAAATTGTCACGGAATGAATTAATGCAACGTTTTTATTGGTCAATACAATCAAAATGATAGGAATTCTTTTGAATGTTGTGCACTTTCAGGTCCACAAAAACATATAACAAAGGAGTCTGACGGGTTTCATAACCATTCCACTTAATTAACTATGGTTTTCTTTATCTTCTCTGACGTCAATAGAGCAATTGAACCTAGCTTAATTTTTTTTCCAGCAATTCATCAAGGTAAGTGGGGTGCTGTACCTGCAGTGTTAAGCGAATAGCGAATAATCCGTTGTCATGTAAACCTTATAGGGTGTCCATTTTGTTGTTAAGGACGAAATAATATAGATACTTTTGTTTCCTGTGGTTGTTTTTAGATTCCTTGGTCAGCGCGAGACTCTTCTCCACCCCCACTGTGGGCCAAGACCACATCTTTAACAGAAGACACCTTGAGGCCATCTCATCACCGAGCCCCCCTCCCACCGCAACACTACAGTGATCCTTTTCTTCCGAGGGAGAACTGGTGGCCAGGCCATGGTAGGTCTGCAGCTCCCACAGGATACCCACACCCTGCTTATGCTCGGTACCAGTCCACCTTGCAACGTCAGCGAGCATTTGATAACATGCAGTATGGAATGCCTGGTGGTTTACAGAGAAACCGTGGTATGATAGGTGGGCAGTCAGCATTTCAACCGGTTCAAGCAGGTTTTCGCAAGCACGGTCAGCAAATCCTACCAGGTCATTTGCAAGTGCCTCCCCACTACACAACAGGACATGGATCTCATCACAACTCAAACCCGCGATTTTAAGAATGGCAGGAAGTAAGGAGATGCTATGTACTCAAGGGGGTTGTAGGTTTTGTGTATAGCTTGATAGTTCATTTTTGTCGACAAACGAAAGCAATTAGAGACTTTAGGTTCGAGAAAGAGTACGACTACGAGTACGAGATTTGACGGAACATTTTTTCGCGTATTCTCAAAATATAGACACCCCGGAAAGCTTCATTGTACTTTTGATTTACCAGATAGGTTAGGACTGTTATCTTTATGGAAGGAAGTTAAGCCCTCTCCCGATTGCAAAATGATTTGATGACTTGTTTCCGCTACCACGACATTCTCGCTAAAACTCGTCGTAGAATGCGACGGCTATCACGTTTTTCCGCCAAAATGAAGCTTGTTCACACGCGCGAGCACTACTTAGTATTGCGAAAATCTCGTTCTCGTGGTCGTTCTCGTCTTAGAATCTAAATGTTTCTATCGATTTGACTACTTTCGTGGTACCAGTTGCCTCTTAGCTTGGAAAAGTTTCTGTGTGGGAAATAAGGCGATTGGTGTCTTGATGTTGTCAACTGGATCATTTTCCCCTTATTATGGAAATAGTGAGCTACAGTTGATTTAAATAAGATGTTACAGCCACAGAGTACAGGCAATGTCAACCTCCCAAGCAGACTTTGTTTTGGCTGATCACGCAATCCTACCCTTCGTGGAGAAGGAACGCGTCACGCAAATAGAAGTGCGTGACCAGCCAAGAGAATGTCTGCATTTTTTTTAACAATTTGGCTTTGGTAGTAAGCTGAATTCTGTCTTTTGCACGTGCCGAAAATGGCCGGTTAGAATTAGAAAATAGAAATATTACAGTTTACTGTGAAATACTATAACATGACTGTAAGTATTCAAAATGTTGTCAACTGTTTGAAAAGAAGTTTACTGATCTCAGATTAATAATTGACTGCCAGTTGTTAACCGGAAGTTGAACGTTTTGAAAAATCTTAGTAATAGTTGAATCGTAGTTGAATGCTTCCATTTTAAGTAGTTTAGTCTGTGAGATTACCAAAAGACGTCATAAAGTTAACATAAAGTAAAATTCCGTTATTTTTGGAAAGCATAAGTCAAACGGATGACATATAGAGATAAACCGATTTTTTATCATTTTAATGTCTAAACATTAGTTACTTCATTGGCTTTTGTGTACGGCTTTTTAGAGTGCTTTTGTTTGTAGCAGTCTGATACTATGACCTTGAAGCAAGGGAGAGTGGAGAAGGTTAAAAAGCATATCAAACATATATTTTGCCAACCTTGTCCCCAGGGAAAGGCCCTGGGGACGAGCTTGACATGTTACAAAACTATAGTATTTTCTTAAACATGATTAAGAGGGAGAGTAACGGTAATTCTTGATGATTTTGCTTGTTTTGGGTAAGTACTGGCTTGAAACTATTGGTTGGAGAGAGACACAATTTTTTGACCATGTGATAGCTACCTAACAAATTTAGATTGAAGGAGCTGTGTCACAAAATTCAGACAAATTAGGTAATTACAAAACGCCCGTTAAATTAAGAGAAACATAAAAATAACCACTTAAAACATTAGGAAGGTTAAAATAACACAACAGAAACAACAGATTCCACGGATGGGCAAAACTGAAGAAGATTGAATTGGATTGAAATTAGGTTTTTTGAAAACTGTTGTTCAGCCTAACAGTTTTTCAAAGTTGATCTCTGCCGCTAGCAACTTCAAAAATAATGCGCGGGAGACATATTTGTTTGTCTTGGATCTCTGATTTTGTCATTTACATGTAATTTCTTTGCTTGCTTTAAGTTCCATAGCGATTGAGGGCGAGTAATTGGCAAAGTTAAACAAAATGGACTGGACACCGTGACACAGCCCCTTTAATGCCGCTCATAATCAAATGTATTTCAAAGGAAAGCATGCAATGCGACAAGAGAGGGACAAGGGACTCCTCTCTGACCCTGACGTGTTCGGGTGTCTGCTGAAAAACATTTGCACACTTAATTTCTTCCTCAAAATTATTTTCTTTTAAAATTATATCAAACACTCAAACGGTGTTTCATCATAACATCCATCACCTCGAATTTTGTCAAAAATGCTCCGCTGTGCGTTGTGTTTTATCTCTTTTCTCAGTGTTTGATACGTGATGGAACACTCTGTCTCGTGTTGTCATATTACACCAAACCCCAGACGTCCCAAAAGTGTTAAGCAGCAGCCAATTAGACATCGACTTATACTTGCCCGTACATGACCCACGTCAGTAGATACAGGCATTGCCCCGAAAAGCGATATCTTGATTGGCTTGTGCCTAACCCACTGGGCCTTAGAGAGGCACCTATTATTTGGCCTTTCTCTTGCTGGAGGTTCATCGTTCAGTGTTTGGTAAGTAGGCAACCTAATGCTTAGTGCCAATGAACCTGCGGAAGGTTTTTGCCGTACAATGAGATTTTTATGTATAATTTACTACTTTGGTTGTAAGAAGCCGCTGCTTGTCAAAGCACATGCCAACCAACTTTAAGGTGAGAGTTTATCATTAATACGTGTGGTACCATATTGTGTAATCCTCAAATGGCCGTGAACATAAAGGATTTGTATGGGAATTCAGTTTATAGATTCAAGAAGATGAAGGCTCGCGGGAATTTTCAATAAGAAATGCTTTACCTAGGCTAATCAAGGCGCAAAGCCATTACCTCAATTCCCATACAAATCCTTTTTGACCTTTAGGTTTACGACCATTTTGAGGATACCACGCGTATTAATGACTTAAAAACTCTCGTAGTGAGCTTGGTAGGCCTGTGGTTAAGTTTTGCTTGGGGCGCAGGCGAACCAGGTAGAGTTGAGATTTAGCATTGAGGCTCCATATTTGCTGTTTATTTAATGATGTTATAAAAGAGAGACTTGCTGCGGCGTGTGTTGAGCGTAGCAAGCTTTTTACATTGCGAGGTCACTTTATAGCAGCTTTTTGAGTTTGAAGTTAGTTATTTTTTCATTCTTCAGGATTTCGTGGCTTTTATCTTCGTCAAAAGAGTCATAGTTTATTTAAGAACATGTGGTAACCTTACGGGATTAATAGACAATAAGAAAGGTTTTTTTATTTCGAGAATATGTATGTTACTAACTATATTGATGCCTGTAATTAGTAGATAAAATAGTAACCAGAAGAAAAGTCTTAATAATTTACTTGATTTTGACTGCTGTTAAAACTTACAAGCTGGCATTGTCGAGAAATAATCAAGTAAAATTAAATCTGCCATCATTCATAGACTCAAGTGCTTTTTCCCCATAAATGTACGACTTGTTAGCATGGTGGAGACAAAAAGTAGTTTTTTGTTTGTTTGTTTTTTCTTTCCAACTCCTCACGCACGAAGTTTCATTACGTGCCAGTTCGGCCCTCTACATCCTGTCTTGAGGTGTTGGTGGCGGCAAAGTATTGATATACTGTTATCCTCAATGTCTTTGTGGCTATTCTTATACTAGGGTAAATAAGCTTTATACTGCAGGTGGAATTTCAAGAGATACTAAGTAGGCAGCATTCCTGTCGAATCTCGCAGACAAGATTGTAAATACAGTAAAAACCCGTATATAAGTACCTGGAATATTCGAGGTCAGGCTGAACAGGTTCTTATATTTTAGGGTAGTTTTTCACAGTTTAAGCTGATTTGGTTCTTAATAGTTCTTATTTTACAGAGGTTGTCTAGTGTAACCATTGGTAGAGATATTGTACTACTAATTCATAATGGTTATGGAAAACATATTTCTAGTGAAAATCCAAATAAATGTAAATCAAAGAAAACGTATACACAATAGGGTCATTTATACGAGGAAAAATAAGACGCGTCTTAAATAAGACGCGAACTGTACCATTTATACGAGCATGTCTTATCTAATAAGACGCGTCTTAGCTAAGCCGCGTCTTATTTTAGACGAAATGTGCCGTTTATACGGAAAGTTCGCGTCTTATTTAAGACGCGTCTTATTTTTCCTCGTATAAATGGCCCTATTAACTTTTTATCAGAATTTTCTCACACAATCAGTTTAACTGACTATCAAAATTGACGTGATTTTTTTGTAAAACAACCTATTTTTCTTTGCTAGGATGAACAGTTTCTTATATTTTGAGTATTTAAATGCCAAATTTCAGCCTGTAGGTTCTTATATGTGGGTTTTTACTGTACCCCGAAAAGTGGTCCATCTCTGGAATCTGGAGGGGCTTCTCTTACCCGACCAAAACTTGCGCTCAGACTTCAGTAATTCTCCGTTCACTCCCTCAGTAATCTAAATTTCGGTGGAGAAATATTACAAGGTTTCGTTAGGGGTGGAATTTTTTAACAGTGTTTGACTATGCCCACCATTTCGTATTTGGTTACTCCCACTGATCTCTGACCTCTTGTTCCGGAAGAATGGAAGGCATAGGCTTGGACTTCTGACTCTGGTCTTGATTTGGTCGCACCGCGATTCCAATCTTTTACGTTCAATAATTACAAAATAAGATCACGAAAAAGGACCTCTCTATTCCGCCCTCCTCCCCCTAAAACAGAAGAACCCCACCGACCTACGCTCTCTTTGAACGAGAACGAAGCGCGCGAATGAATAACGCGAATGCAAAAGGGGCGCGAATTATTTCCCGCCAAAACGTTAGCGCTGGAACAATCACGCAGACGCAGGGCTTTCCGTCGTTGACTTCTTTTCCGTTTTCCTCTCACAAAATATATGCGTAAAAGTTTCACGTTTCGAGAGCAATATTCGAGTTTTAGTCTTTTCTCTTTGAGGCTATTGAATTCACAAAATTGTGAAGTAGACTTGGTGCGTTCTCGTAGAATCTTTGATAACAACTGTATTGCTAGACTTCGAAGATGAGGAACCAAGATGGCTTCTCCGGTCTGTTTTTTGCTCCTCTGCCAAACCTTGAGGAACTGATCGCTGTTGAGGCTGTCATACGAGCGGAAAAAGACGATGAAATAAGCGCTATTCAGCCAAAATGTTGCAGGTATTTCTTTAAACTGGTCTTGACTGTTGATGTTTAAACCGAAATCTGGATAAATTTGCAATAAATTCTGGAACCGATGGTGAAGTTTATTTTAATAATAAGACTTTAAGTCTTATTTTTTGCAGGGAGATCATCTTCACAGAGCCCAAAGTTCTGTTGTCTCCACTGTTAGATGACAGGAATAAGCTGTTCCTCATAACACAGGTGCAACTAAAAGTCAAATATGCTGAAATTTGCCAACGTTGTAAATATAACTTTTAATCAGGGACCGCGGAGCAAGGTGAAAAGTGGGAGGGCTGACAATTGAAAATAATTTTTTCATATTGAAAATCGAAAAAAGGGATAAAATCATAGTATTTGATTTGTTTCTATGGCGTGACTTTGCATACTTTATCAATATTTTTTCAATATATTGAAATGTTTACTGGTCAAACTCGAACTCACCATTTTCACTGCAAGTAGTTGTCGTCTTTTCTGCAGAGCTTACAGACTTTGACGAAGTCCCAGACAACTCTAATAAACGACCAACATACACGGTCAGTTGAGATTCAATGCAAGAAAAGACGCGATTACAATTTTAGTATAGAAAATACTGTACTGAAGTGATCTGAAAAATTTCTAACTATGGTCGTTCACTGTTCAAGTAATGTAATTCTTCTTGCCATCGAATCTTTCATTGATTCGAAAGGAGAAAGACAAAATATAAAACTTTAATCAACTCAAAACAACTACTCCCCTTCGTTTGGCTTGAAAAAGCTAGTAATTTTCTTCGTTTCGTTTGATAAAACTGATAAAAAACTCTGCCGGAGCTGGAAGTACAAAACACGCTGCCGAACAAAGCGAAGGGGTGGCCAAGGCATGGCGTTTGATCAAGGGGCAAGTCGGCCCCAGGGCGCAATTACCGCGAAAAGCACAGGAGCCCCACAAAATGCCTGGCGTTTGAAATTAAAGAAAATACAGAGAATATAGCGGAATATAGACGGAAAAAACTTGTTTCAAGTCTTTTTTTTATTTTAATCATTTTTCTTTTTAGCGCAAAAAGTGGGGGCGGGGACGCAAAAAAGTGGTAGGGCCGCGGCCCTACCAGCCCCTCCCCCTCCGCGGTCCCTGTTAATATGCCTACTATGATGTTGAGCTGTGTTAAGGTAATGGACTTACCAAATGAAGAAATATCAGAAAACCTTTTTTTATGGGCTTACTTTATCTTAAGCTTATTATTGAACCTTACTTTTCTATTTCTCTTAGGAGATGATTTTTCATTCCTCTGAATTTCAAGAGCTGTTACAAAGGCTAAAAATAAAGGTAAGCTTAAGCTTTAAACTGAATTCGAAGTTTCGAAGTGGATTTTAAAATAAGCTTACCTCACTCTTATTTTTCCATCCAAGTTGTCCATGTTCTCAATAAGCTTAAGTAGGTTTAGTATATGAAATACGACCCTTCGAATAGTTTTGAATGAAATGAGGACTGACTAGATGTTCAACACTGAAATACACATGTATACATTTGGTAGTTGCGTGTAGAACTACCACAATCTGTAGAATGTGAGGTACTGCTATCAACTAGTAATCAGATTCGTTTAAAGCTTGATTATATCATTACACAAGACCCACGCTCAGATGTAAAATTTTCTGTTGTTCATCTTTTTTTTTTCTTTACCAGGAAACAGAGCGAGTAGATCTGACCAAAGGCTTGTTTCAGTTTTGTTTTTCGTTCACAATGAAACAGAAGCTCGCACCACTATGGAACAAGGCTGGAGAGTTCTTTGTACAAGGTAATTGATGGACATTCAATATCTTTATTAACCCAGAAAAAGGAGCACTAAAAAGTAACGGAAGTTATCCTCCGATCAATGCTGATTTAAACTCTTAAGAGGAAACGTAAGAGATAAATTTCAGTTGAACAACTGAAATGCCCTCTTCCTTCGCATTGATGAATCTAGAATACTATTATTGGCAGACTCTTAAGTTATGTCCAGTGTTTCATATTTCTTTGTAGGTCGTGACTTCATGCTGGAAAAAACGAAACTGAATGCAGTTTGTAAGTAAAACTCATAGTTAGGGTGAATGATTAAGTTTTCTCGCCTATTCTCTAAAAACAGACACCACGAAAAACTTCCTGTGCTTTTTTCACCACAAAAGTTAGTACTCTTATTGGTGTTGAAGGAGATAAAACTCTCTCCCGATCGCTAAATGATAAAATTCCTAACATTTGATAACTTGTTATCGCCACTAAGACATTCCCGCTAAAGCCTGTACTAGAAAGACGATGGCTATAACATTTTCCCACCAAAATGACGTTGGTTCGCGCGCGCACACTACTTAGTATCAGGGCGGATAAAGGTGGACACTATTTAGTATCAGGGGGATAAAGGTTGCCTAACATTTATCCGCCCTGCTTAGTATTGAGAAAATTTCGTTCTCGTAGTCGTCCTGGTCTTAGAATCTAAAGCTCTGTATTATTCCTTGTCTAGCTGAGAAATCAGCCTTGTGGAACAGTTTCTGCCTGTTTTTCAATGAGCATCTGAGAACACAATAGTCCATTCCCTTCCCTTTGTGATGCCCACTACAGAGTCTAATTTCTTGTATGCGTTTTTATGCAGCCTTGGAAGTAACAATTAGTGACAAGATCAGTATTGGATTACAGGCTTATTCTTTAAAGTCAAGCCCCTGCATGGTAATATAATTTGAAACAGTGTAGGTGCTGTTTTCAAATTGAGACGAGTTGACTAAGGCCAAATTTAAAAATGGCCGGTCTGAGGGAAGCGTGACCAAGATTTATTGTTTCGAACTATTTATGTCATGAAAACTGGCAACGGAAAGTGAGAGTTTTCGGGGATGACTATATTGTCTTGGGTGGAAAACCTTTCAAAAGCATTAAATTGTGCTTTGCTCAAGCCCAAAAAATTCTTTCCAGGGACATTTTGAACTTTAGAATAATGGGCATCCATAAATCTAGCTAGGATTACGTGAAAGCTTTAGTAATAGGGTTGGGGATTAACTACAATCGTGGACAAAGGTCCTTGGGACAGTGCAGTATTCATAATTTTCTTTAATTTCCCTCATAAAACAGTGATCCTTTTCGAAATTGTCTTGCAGTTCTCCCTCCCCCCACCCTATATAAGTTCTGTATGCACGCGTCCAACTTTGTTTGTGGGGTGAAGGGAGGGGTTGGGCATTAGAAAACCCCCCAGAAATGCAAAAGTGTCCCAAGACTTTTGTCCATGATTGTAGCTACGTTGGCCTGGGTGGAGAGGGCAAAGTAAGAGAATAGAAGGAAATTTACTGAGATTAATGATTTGTGAATACGGTAAACTGCCTGTTTTTACTTCTTCAGCCAGAACATTTCACTGCTTCGACAAGAGCATTAGAGGAATTTAACATCAACGAGAAAGCTGTGATCACTGATGCAGCTATTTCCGATGATTTATGTTTTGTGTTGCCGAGGTAAGGAGCGCACCAATAAATTTTAAAACTCATTTAATTAAAATTTTTTTGAAAAAATATCCATGTGAGTCGCCAAGGGTAAAAGAATACAAATTGCCATAAATAACTGAGTCTTGACTTTCTGGTGGTGGTTTGACAGGTCTTACAACAAAAAGTTGACAAACTATTATCATAGATATTCAAACGAGTCGGCTGCTTTCTCAGAAATAGGTTTTTAATATATTACATCCAATTAGTATATGCAGTATTACTAGTTTCTAGACCAATCATCAAGACTCTAACGACGAAAATTTTCATTTTCTTCGTGTTTACCGTTATCCAAGCAATAAAAATCATGAAAAGTTAACATCAATGCCCAGTTGTGTTTGATTTGTAATAAGAGGATCTTAAAGCTCGTTTAACCAAACTTTTTTTGCTATTTTAGCTTGAAAAAAGGGAGAATCTTCAGTATAACGCATAACCTTCCTGAGGAATGCCCGTTTGCTAGTTATGAAGACTTACGAAAACACTGGAAGCTTATGGTAGGTGTACCTTTGAGGTTCTTAGAACTCCCTTTTTGTGTTGAAAAATGGTGGCAGGTGACTTCTGGTAGCTTCATTTTTATTTGTCGTTGTTACTTTTCTTTTTACGCAGTATGGATACAGACTACCGGCTGAGGAAAATGTTTTTTACAACGTACATTTCTATTATATCCGTGGGAGAATATTTACGTATCCTTTAGATGGGCCTGTTTATATCGACAATGCGCTGACGTCAGTTGAATGAGGGTCACAAAAGCAGAACTTAAGTAATCTCTCTTGCCATTCACATGAAAATACTTTCACTTAATAGCAATGACTGGCGACGCAAAAATCAAATCAAACACGAAACTTCTTTGTTATGCTGTTTCGAAAAGCTTTTCTAGGCTGTCTATGTTGAAAGTGCACTTTTATCAACCCAGGAAACAACAGGTGACATTTAGACACCACATCCATCTTACAGAAGAGTCATTATATTCATATCTAAGATAGCAAGATGTGACTGTATTTTTTCAATCAGGGCTGTTGCTAAGATTTCGAGTTGCCGCGTATATAAGTAGGAGGGAAATTGAGCAGCTAGGAGGTTCTTTTGGGTCTAGTCTACCTTTGTCTCATTTTAAAGTAGCCGGGGCTGAAGGCCGTTATTAGCCGGGGGAAATCCTCGGCCCTCAGTGACAGCCCTGTTGAATACGATATCAGTTATGTTTAATTTCTTTACCAAAAGCGATCAGATACCCAGCTAGTTGTATCCGCAGCAGTCAAGCCATAGCATCGCCTCGCTGCGATCATCAGCTGATTTTTACCACTTTTCTGAGAGACTTGTCTTCCCGAATGCCTTTCATCTGTGCTACACCCCTAGCGCTGACGTCTGCACCTCTCTACCCAACATGTAGACTTCAACAGGTAACCTCTCCAAACCACAGTAACCTAACAAGGACAGCGCCTCACATGAACCACTGTAGACCTTTCACCGTTCAACAACAGCCTGCATGTGAACTGACGAGGCAAGCCATCTCGGCGTCGCCGTTTTCATCTCGAGCAGCATCTTCCGAAATTCATCAAACCGCGACCAGCGATGGTATTGTTAATCGCCGGATAATACCCTCTTTTAATCCAACGAGCTTGAGGGTCACTGCTCATATTTCCCCGGTACCTTCTTACCTCTCTTCAGAAACTCCTTTTGTTCCTCGATTCACTAGTAAGCATGTGCTTAACACTGAACATAGCAGGTCAGCCACATGTAACTCTACTTCTTCATCCACGCCTGCCACAAGAATTGTCCCAACGTTTTCGAAGAAGAGAGTGCAGTCTTGTGGAAACGATTCAACAAAGAGAGCCAAAACGGCTACGTCTAGAGTTTGTGCCCTTGGTAAAACTGTGCAATCAGAGGGAGCTTCATCTTTGTCTTCGTCACTACCTCCTCCTAGCGTAATAAGACCGGTCACAGGGGAAAACGTAAGTAATTTACACAAACAATCTCAGCAAAGGAGCACTCAAAACCACAGAAGCATTTTGATGGGACAAGACATCGGTCTGAGTGAAAGCCATGGTATTTCGTCAAACTTTAACAGGGAATTGTCCACTGAGCCAAACGTGGCGATTTTGCCTGCTGCGGTTCACATCAATAATGCTGATGTGACATACAGCGCTAGCACTCCAGTGCCAGTTTCAAAGTGTTTACCCCAGAAAAGACCAGGACTCGTTATAACACAAGCTCCTTCTACCAAAGATCATCTTTCAGCCTCATTTACGGGAAACGTGCCTTCGAAGCAAAGCAACAACAGGACTGTTAATCCTTCCTTCTTAGGTGATGTTCTTGTAAGTGAGTCGCCTTTTTCAGGACTGGTTAGAGGCCACCCAACCTCTATTCAGCCGCTACAGCAAAGGCGCATTCTTGGCCAGTCCCAATCTGTTCTTGATTTAACATTGGGACTTCAGGTATTAAAACCATGTTAACAATTCTTAAAAAATTTTTTCATTGTTAGATTAAATTGAAGGAGTGATTTTAATTAACAAAATACTTGAAGTCAAAAAGCAGCATTCACATGACAAAATCAACAGCCTAAGCCTAAGGTGGTGCCCGTCATCGTCCAGACGATACGCATGCACCACTCGCCCCAGCCTACAATAACGATTTTTGTCACACCAGAATGAAATATAATGCCATAACGAGAATTTCTGATTCTCATTGATAAATAGAATGACTTCACCAGTTCGGGAATGGAATTTCGACTCGGTATCCGGGATGTAAATGGATGCAGATATATAAATCCAGTGAAACTTATTCCGATATCATGCGAATAGCCCCTACACTACCGAGGAATTAGTCAACAGGAAACTTACCGAACTATGCATAATTGTGACCTTAGAATAACTGTGTTTTTAAGGTGGAAGATTTTCCTCGCGAGGAACCACCTGCTAAGAAGCCGAAGTCAAAGCCTAAAATTCAGGACAACATTGATGTGAAGGAGTTAGCGTTACAAGACCAGGTACAGTACATTTTCAAGCTTACATAACCGCATAACAGTAGGCAAGTTCAGCCTAGCCTTTGTTCTATGCTTCAGTTTGCCTTTCCGTACTGTAAAGGAAGTGTTTGTCTCTAGGTGTTACTCTATCAATAAATCCCAGCTGACTTGCAGCATCTCAGGCTATTTTACACACTAAGCGGTAGGGAGATTGTGCTGAATGACTCTGAAGTTTCGTGATCACAGTTAAGAAGTCTAAAATCAAATAAGTAATTTTAAAAAAATACGCAAGTTGTGATCCGATCCGATTCTCACAAGGAAATGAATGAATGTATGGAAAAGTACTAAAGTATACAGAGCTTTTCGTTTTCTGCGCCACGCATTTTGGAAAGAGAAGATTGAGGACAGAGTAAAATTATTGGAATTAAACGTGATAAAATGTTGTCTAAAGATGACAAAGGCCGATTTGCGTAAAATAGGTCTTAAAATGAAGGAAAGACGTTTCAGAGAACTTAACCCCTGAGTTCCCCAGCGAAAGCAGGGCTATATCCCTCACTCCACCACCCCACTCCCCCCCATTGGAAATTGCGCCTCTGGCTTACCGGCCATGAATGCGGGATGGTCCCTTACCGAACCCCCTCACCATAGACATTATCCACGATGAACAATATCTTTCATGACAACGTTTACATCATTTTTTAGGTGATAGCTCATGATCAGCTTATTCCATTTACTTCTTATAACAGCTCCAAAAAGTAAACGCCATCACTCTCGCCGACTGGCTGAAGAAAAGAGGTGTAGCTGTGAAATCAAAAGACAAGAAAACAGAGCTGACCAGTAAAGTCAAGCTGTACTTGGCAACAGTCCCACATGAGCCTTAACCATGCTCTTGCCGCTCCATGTTCTTTACCCTGCCTTCGTGCCTTCAATAATTTGATAAGTGCTCCCTGCACGAAAGAAAGCTTTAAGAATACTAGTTCTTTACAGCCTATGACGAGGGTCTGAATAGTTTAGAGTTTAGTGTTATTTACCCATAATTTTTAGTGCTTGCTGTTAAATTGGCCAATTTTTTAATGTTTACTGTTTCCGGAGAAAATACTGTTAAGTGCTCTGAAAGTTTGTCTTGAAAAAACCGTATCTGTACACTGTGAAAAAATATCTTTCACATATGAATATAACAGCGAAAGTAATGCCGAAAATTTTCGGATTTCTCCTCGGACTTCTTCGGTAGTCTAGCTTAGGAAATGTTGTGCAGTCTTCGAGAATCTAGCTCCCGTAGTTTTCGGAACAAAACAATATTGGCCATTTTGGAGCCCTTTTGATTCCTTCTGAAAAGAAATTACTGTTACAGTGAATTTTTTACTGTTTAACTGTTTCATGTTACAGACCCAAAAAATTTAGTATAGTGTTTAGTGTTATCAAGATACCCCCATTCAGACCCACTATGATATACTCCTCGATCCTTGGCTCTTCCACCTTCCGACTCCGACAAGGAGAAAGACCCCGGAAACAAGCCAAATGCCATTTCATAGTATGGGGTTAGCACTGTATTTAAGATTTGGCTTGGTTCTAACAAGACCAGTACCTCTAGAAAGGTACTGACCTGTTCAACGGTTCGAAAGTGAGTCGAGCAAGCTTCACGTCAGCGATTAGCTGTGCGAGTAGGGGTACAGGCTTTAAATTATAATGTGGAAAAGGCCCGCTAAAGGTCAAAGTTATTCAGAAAATTTCCAGTACAGATAAAATTTGTAACAAAAATCATTTGCCACTGCATCGTGTTTTAATCTTGCCAGTTTTTCTCCCTTCCTTTTTGGCATAGTACGTACTACAAGCACACGTTTATTCTCACAATTACCCATAAGGCGACAGAACGTTAAAGAATCGAACCCCAAAAAATAACCATGACTGGTTCAAATTAAAAGGATCATCAGAAAAAAGAAAACAATCCGTGTATAAGAAATGTGGTCTGGGGCAGAAGGAAAGGAAAGGTCCAAAAATTATTTGGTACCACACCCTCAGTCTCCAGGACACCTGGAATAATTGAGGACAAAAAACACTACATTTGGACTCAGTCACCAAGCCAACCCACAATTGTTTGATTTCTTTGCACATTTCAGACGAATGGAAACATTCAGCCTTGTTCACAATTTTTATTTTACTTATGTTGAACTACCTATGATAAACATTAAAAATGTTAAATCAAGGAGACTACTAACAACTGTAAGTAACGTTTTAATAATTACTGTCTAACATCTCCTCAGGGTTCCTAAAGAATTTTGGATTCAAATTCAAGACTTTTTCTTGACTTTTTTCCAAAAGAAAAAAATTTTTTTTCAGAGTCAGGGTTATCAAATAGGTGATAAACAGAGACCTTAGAAAAACGCTGGTGGGCTGCAAACATACGGGCAAGATTTAATAAGGTTTGATCAAAACGAAAAAAAAAATCCACACAAAAAAGCACTTTTGGTAGCTTTTACCATTTTTTCCGGACTTCATCTCTATTTTCCAGACTTATTCCAGGTCTGGAAAATTGCTCGGAAAATTTCAAGACTTTTTCAAGAATTCAAGACTCTACGAACCCTGTCTACTGCGATTTAAGCTTGTAACTAGATTATTTCTCTAGAATTGATTTCATGTATCACCAAGGCTTAGACCGAAACAAAAAGATAAGATTTTATGACTTTCACTGTTTCCAATCCAATTTTAATCCTTTCAGACTACCAACACTGACCAACTCCCTCAAAGCTCCATGTTAAGATGTAGATTAAACTCCATTACCTATAAATGACCTGGCGCAGCTGTTCAAAAATTGGATAACTTTAACCACTTGAAATGCTATTGGCCTCCCTAATACTTATCCGCTTGATAGTGATTTATCCAGCAGATAGCACTACTCAAGTTTTGACAACTGAGGCCTGGAATACGATTCTAAAATCTCAAGACCAGATAAGACCCAGGGGCAGCTAATTGGGTTGTGATATTTTAAGGGTGAAATTGTTGAAGGCACAGTTATCAAAAGCAATTCGGCAACAGCTCCCAGACACTCCTGTTTACTAATTTAAAAAAAAGTAGAGTGATAAGGTTCCGGAAGGTTCTTCCCCTTGCCTCAGTGCATTGATTTTGCCAGTGAGTATCCCACCCAAATTTGCTGCACCTGGTGGTCCAAGGATAAAAGAGGCCTGCAGTTTATAGGTACTATCAGTACAATTTTAAGCTTACTCAGCACAATTTTAAGCTTACATTATATCATGTTATAATAAATATGTAAAAACAATTTTTAAATATCAGCATGAAGATTAAAATTGACAAAATTTAATCCAACTAAGGAACTGTACAAATTCTCTTTAAACAGACAAGAGCATGGCTGTGATATTTATTGTATTAGTAAAATAATTTGGAAATGAATTACCACTAGTAGTAAGAACTTTTCAAAGAATAATTTTAAAACATGTTTGATAAATTTCGTGACAGCTTGAGTTCGCAAAATATTTTTGTTACCCAAGGCTACAGTTATTATTTTTCCCACACCAAAGAATTACAAGGTATAGCTGCAACCAGAATAGTGTCAGCCCTGTTTTAAGCCAGAAACAAAATTTCGCGGTGACTAACCAGAAAATTGTCAAAGACTACTTCAGTTCTATTCATTACTTAACACCAAACCTTGTTACTAACTTGTGCTTGACAAATTCAATCATACAGTTATGATTGATAACACAACTTTTTTGTCATCCACTCTGGTCTGTGATAATAGAGAGCTTTAGATTCGAGGATGTCTACGAAGATGACATTTCAATTTTAAGTTTTCTCGCCTATTCTCTAAACACACACACCTTGGAAAGCATGATTGTACTTTTTTCACCACAAAAGTTAGTTGGCTTATTTCCATTGAAGGAGGTAAAGCCCTTTCCCAGTTGCTAAATGATAAAATTCCTAACATTTGTTAACTTGTTTTCACCACTACAGCATTCTTGCTAGAACTCATAGGAGAATGACGATGGCTATCACATTTTACCACCAAGATGACTTGGTTTGCATGTGCACACTGCTTAGTCTTAGGAAAATATTGTTCTTGTAGTCATCCTCGTCTTAGAATCTAAAGCTCTCTAACACCAATCTAGTGATAAACAATTCAGTCTTTTGGTAAGAATTTGTCTGATTCCATTTGATCACCTGCTTGACAGATACAGACCAAATTGGACTTTACTCAGTCCTGTTTTCATTTTTACTAAGCTTAGCAACTTTTAAAACTAGAGATTTGGGTGTTTCTAGGAATAATATGAATGTAAAAAGCAAAGTGAGTTTTAAAAAATTATCTTACGAAAGAATGGTGAGGTGTTTTACAGCAGTTACATGTACCATTGAGGGAAGACTGAATCACATCCAGTCTCATTTATTCTTGCTTAAACATGTGATAGACATTTACAGGGGCAAAAATTGCAAGAGCACCCACACAGGACCCCACTTGAGTGCTTATTCCATACCACAGCAAATGTTTGCGGCCTTTTTCACGCATGTTTCCTCCAATGGCAACTTTGACGTATGTCACCACAGCAACAGCCGCAACACTTATCACAACCTATCAGTTGAAGAGAAACACATTTTATAACAATACCATCATATAAGCAACCTGTAAAGCTTATTGTTTATGATACAGCTGTGTGCCACAGGATACTGAATAGTGAGTCAATTAGCGAAATGCTTTTGTATAGAATGTTCACTAGCAGGAACAGAACTCAGACAGGATCAACTCATTTACATAATTTCTGGGAAAACAATGGGTAACATTGTCTGATAAGTATGTAAATGATCATGACGCGATCCTGTCCAAGTTTTGTACTTTGTACCTACCTAATGACTGCCCTGAATAGACTCTTTCAAATAATTATGAGTACTTGACTTGATATAAAATTTATTATATCCATACAAGTTTTATTGCCAAACTATTTCTACCACATAATCTACATTATAGCCAGTTCAAAATGTTTCATCAAAAGCAATGTTGTCACTCCACCATAGTTTCTTTGCTACATTAGGTTGACAAATAGCTAAAACAGGCAGTACAATGTAGTCAAAAACAGAAAGAGGGCATTTCTCTTTTCCTCGATCCTCCCTCAAAATGCACTCATCAAAAAAGCCAACTAAGCAGGCTAATGATTTTAACAAAAGTGATGATGTCACAATGGGTGTAACATACTGTAAAATTCCGAAAATAAGCCCCGGGGCTTATATTTTCCAAAGGCCCTTTGTGAGGGGCTTATTTTTGAAGGGGCTTATCTACAGAGGGAGATTTGCGTTTCAAAATCGATTGGGCTAACCTTATACTTGGAAGGAAATTTACTGTTTTTGCTTTGTTTACTTTGTATTTGAGGGTAATTTCCAAATACAAGCCCCTCGGGAGGCTTATATTTAGAGGGGTGATTTAACGGAGGGTTTTTTGCGTTACATGTTTGGGGGGCTTATATTAATTTTGGAGGGGCTTATTTTCGGTATTTATGGTATATGGCAACTCTCCTGGAGTATCTGGTCTCTGGGAAATAACACAAATCTACCGTCTGACCTTCTGATCACCAAATCTCCTGAATTTTGAGTTTCTATTTGCTTTATGTTGGAAGTAAGCTCATTTTATTTTTTGTCCCCAAAAAATCAAAAAAAACTTTTCCATCACAGTATGGTTTCTGTTGCATTTGGCACATGTTTAATCGCCGACCAGACTTTATTTGTCAAAAAGCGAATTTTGACAATCTGTACTTCAAGTAACTTTGTATAATGTCTTGTACCACACCCATGTTATAATTTGGGGGAACAGGAGGGGGCAGGATACTGCAAAAGAGACAGTCTCAAGAATTTAGATCTCTAGAGGAAGGGATATGGTTAAACACATGCAGATAAAGGTTGATGAGGAGTGATGTTTTGAACTTCCCCATGTAACCAAAATTCAAGTTTGGTGGATCAAAGGAGTCTTATCCCTTTGACAGTGTGCAGTTGTTGGCATGTTTAAAGAGGTTAATTTACAAGCAACCAATGAAATAACACATGACCTTTGGCCCAAAAACCTGATATCTTTTCAAGTGCCAATAGCACTGTTTAAGATCACTGTTACCATGGTTACATTAAAATTGTACCTTTTGAAGCAAAGCAATGTTTTAACATTTCTTCACTTAAAAGTGATTCAATGATTTGGAGATACATAATTTCTGTTCTCATTTTCAAAAATATTTCACGAGTGAGTGTACTGTCAAACCTCTTTAATACGGACACCTAAGAGACGGAACCAATATTGTCCGCTTTACAGAGGTGTCCGTATTATAAAGGTAGGGAATGTGTGATTTTTGGCTTTTCTGGGACCAAAGAACTGTCCGTAATAGAGAGGTGTCTGTATTACAGAGGAGTCCCTAAGGAGAGGTTAGACTGTATCAACACTCAAAAGAAAATGTCATATCTTGCCACGGCCATGTTATCTTCCTCTATTCAAATAGTGAAAAATTAATATACTTACAATCAAAACAGCACCAGAATTGTCACATTTCATCAGCACATCAGGACTTTGTGAGGCCACAATGAGGATGTAGGTACACATACCAAAGTACATGAAGGTCAGTGCACTGATAACTACCACTGATGTGGTACTTATAAAGGGGAACAGAATACAAGTGACGGGATTGGCTATGGCTGACAGTGTGAGGGTCAGGTGATAAATGTAGTAGCTGTATGGTATACATGCATATGACTGGATAGCTGGTAAAATTCCATTACTCAGGCCCCCGGCCAGAGCTATGATCAGTAACAGGAGCACAACACCACCTCGTGACAAATCTTCATCGATGACAATTTCATTTTTTTCATGTTTCTCATCCATCGGGGAAAGCTCAAGGCCTGATTCACTTGGCTGTGGACTTATATGATACAAAGATTTGGAGTCTTTACCAACCTGCTGTCGCTTAGTAATGGGAAGCGTGTTTAAAGCAAGGAACGCCAAACCACAAGCTGTCATCATCGCACTGAGAAACCAGAAGAACACTTCAACAGAGAATTTTGGCTCATTTTGACCCCAGCTTCCAGAATCAGTAGCATTCCCTGATGTTCCATTAGTACCGTTCAAAGGTGCCTCTGTCGGGTTTGGAGCTGGACAAGGGTCATGAGAACCTCCACCTACTCCCTGTGCCAATGCTACAAGACTCGGAAGAAGCCCGCTTAAACCCTCACCGGCAAAATACGGGCTCATGTACGCTTCTCGGAAGATGGCCATGTAGGGTATGAACGACACAGAGGAGGTACAATCTACCATGGAGAGAAAGAAACACAGGACAAGCAGCGCTGTACTTCTCTCCGCTCCTGCGATGTAACTGGTTTCTTTCCAAAAAAATACCAAGAGAACGCACGACGTAATACCGACCAAAACACTGATGTAAATAACTGGTACCTCGCGAACTACACGTGGGAAAAGTTTGTTGCCCACTGCAAATGCCAAGGGGGCTATGTTTGCCAGTTGAATCATAACAGTTAGATATGACGGTAGCGACCAACTTTCTGGGATTTCAGGAACAATTAAAGGTAATTCAACCCAGAGTCCATTGATTGCAATCCAGGAACCTGTCCCGAAAATGACCACGAGTGCGTAGGTGATCACTGAGATGCTGGCGAAGGCCTTCTTGGTCTTGTTCTTCAACCGTTCCAAGGCCATATTGACTAAAATATAGCACTGATCTTTGCTGTTTTCTTTCAGCACGCTGATTAAAACTAGCTGATGAAAGCGACTGTTATGCAACGGGTGATATTAGTGTCATCTGCGATATTCTGCTTTTTATAAACTACAATATGTATCCTTGGACTTTGGACTGCCCGCGGAGATTGCTGGGATCCTCATTCAGATTGTTGAAGGGAGACTGGTACACAAGGGCTCTCAAGGTCACTCTCGTTGCGAGGGGTTATTTTGCCATATCTGGCAATTCTATGACTACAACGGTAGTTCCGCTCCTCAAGCAAGTTTTTAAACAGCCAACTGGTTCATTTCCTGTCAGATGGGATTATCAACTTGTTATTTTTCCGATGTCACGTTCATCTCCCTAAAAAAACACCCTATAAAGGAAAGGCCAAGTCAGTCCATTGATCAAATGCAAAAAAAAAAAAAAACTTAGAACTGTAGAACCTTACTATAAAAAGAAAAGCCAAAGAGGGCATAATAATAATAATAATAATAATAATAATAATAATGATAAAAATAATTTTAAAAAAGCTTAATTTATTCTGCATGATGAATCAGCCTACAGCTTGTATTAACTCATGAGGAGCATAAATAATCTAAAAAAAGAAAATCTGCATATGATACAACTATTTACACTTACAAGCGACGTTAATTAAAAAGAGTCATAAAACCTTGCATTGGTGACTGTGTCCATTTTCGTCACGTAAAAACTTAAAAATTGCTGATTTAAAAGATATGGGCCTTATGGGTGTCAATCTTTCGCGGCCAAGTACTGAATTGTACTTTGGCCCCTGGCTGTCTGTAGTAAATTATCGTCCCTGAGCTCCTCGTGCGTACGCTGGATCGGCGAGGTAAATATATATGAGATTAACTGTTCGGCGCAGAAGTTGAAACCTAAGGAAACACCTGCGGTTTCCTAACGTTAATAAATTAAGCTCATCGCGCATTGTCTGAGTACAGGTTTTTCTGTCTGCTTTGAGTATAGATGTCAAATTGTAAAGTCAAAATAGCGAGGTTTTACGAATTCCTTTTTACACTAGGTTGAAGATAAACAAAAAGTGAATCTTTGTACAGGTTTTCATTCCCGTAGCATGTTTCATTTCGAAAATGCAGCAATTTGAACTTCCGAGTTTTCACAGTGCGTGACACCAAAATAGGAATGCTGTCTCGTTGAAAAAAGTCTCTCCTCTTGATTTTCAGCAGTATAACCATTTCAAGTATTAGAAGATATGTTTATGTGTACGTATGTTAGTTCTCGAGTGAAAAGAAAGAGCTTTTATAGAAAAGTGAACTCCAGATGTTGTTGTTGATTTCCGGCGGCCATATTGGTGCACCAAAACGGTACACCAATATGGCGTCTCCATACAAAGCTCTACAAAGGTGCATGAAACGTTTCGGAAAATAACTCAGAAACTGTGGGCCACAAAGACCTGAGACTTGGACAAATTGTTTATATATTAGTCTTTTATAAAATTTCATTTTCTTGGCTTCTTTCACAGGACGGTTTCCAATATATTTTTTTGTTGCCTAACAGTGAAAACGATCTATAGAACGCATAGCATAATTCTGAAAGCTTTCAAGTTTGTCTACCATTACCTTCGGGCAGTCTAACCGCACTACAGATCCGTAGTTAACTATACGTAGAATGGTCAGTTTAAAAATTTTGAGTAGCACAAATTGTGGTTAGAAAATGAGATAATCTGGTCAATAAACGAGGTTTAGGAAACACCTCTTTACAGGTTTGAGATAAGTGTTCATTCCATGTAAACAAACTGTCCAAGTGGATAATGGTTGCCTAGCTGCACACGAAATCAGTCAAATCAGTGACCCACTTTTGTTAGTCTTCGAGGCGAAGGCTTTGGAAGACTTCTCCGAAGGGAAAGGAAAGGGTGCATCATCATAGACCAGCTATTCGCTTCACAAAATTTAAATTCCCTTGGTATTCCTGGAAGGTTCTATTTGGGTTGGGGGGTGCCTTCCATATAAAAGTAACCGGGATGCTCCTCTGAAGATAAGAATTTATTCATTCCAGCCACGCCCTCGTGGTGGGGGAAGGAAATCGTGACGAAGCCGGCCAATGAACGTCTGGGTAGGAGGCTAGCTAAAGGGTAGAGCTGGTAGAGGTACTGCTGACAAAAAATGTGCTTTACTCAGACTGCAGACGAGTAATAGGGTTGGGCAGGAGCCGATTATTGCTTCCTGAGTGAGGATGTCACGAGACAAATGTTAAGAGGATCGGCCTCACAAACGATATCTAGACTTTCAATTTATTGACTTTAATTTATTGACTCTTCGGCAGATTTTAGTACCAAAACATATGTATAAAAACAGACAAAGTAACGGAAAAGGAAAAGAGTCAAAACAACAACAACAACAACAACAACAACAACAACAACGATAAACGAAATTTATGATCATACATGGTTTATACGCTACTCGCATTTTTTAAGGAATGCTTAAGTTCAGATTTTTGAAAATTCAGAACTGGTTTTCAGTAAATCGGCGCTTTTGAATCCCCCACAATACACTCCTCCTAAATTTTGCATGATCCTGACTCGTTCAGTTACAAGCAGTAGTAAAAGCCTTCACTGAAAGGCTTATTGTCATTACGCGAGTTATAGCCTGCGTAGCAGATGCTTGGAATTAGTGGGCGCAAGAAAGACTCCCTCTCGCCCCCGTTCTTTCTTGTTGACAATAGGGCCATTTATACGAGGAAAAACAAGACGCGTCTTAAATAAGACGCGAACTGTACCATTTATACGAGCATATCTTATCTAATAAGACGCGTCTTAGCTAAGCCGCGTTTCATTTTAGACGAAATGTGCCGTTTATACGGAAAGTTCGCGTCTTATTTAAGACACGTCTTATTTTTCCTCGTATAAATGGCCCTATTATATACTTCTAAGCGCCCGCTACGCAGACTACGCGAGTTACAGCCTGAATTGTATTTGGAAAACACAGTTTCTTTTGCGTAAGATGTCCAAATAGAGGAAATGCTAAATATGGTTGATCTTTGCACCTTTACAATCTAAAGCTCATTTATATTCTACGGTTTTGTCCCAACAACAGGTGGAAACACCTAGTACAAATTAAACGATTTGCTTCAAATTTCTCAATTTACTAAAGAGACTTAAATTATTTCCATTTGAAGAATCAAATTTATCTTTCTTCAAATTTTCAAAGCAATAGTTAATCTTTATCCGCAGTTCAAAGTATGATTCATTTCATATATTTCAAATCATGTCATTTCCACCATCGCCGGTACATTAGTAAGAGACTGTGCAATAATTTTATTGTCTTTTGAGAAATAAATTTTTTCTTTTTTAAATTTTTAAAAGCAATTTTAAATTTTTACCCCCGGTTAAAATTTTATTTCTTTTTATTTATTTAAAATCATTTCATTTCCCCCAGCGCGGGGAGTTAGGAGAGGGCTGGTGCAAAATTTACTGGGGGGGGGGGGGGGGTTGGAAAATTAGAGGCGGGGCATAGGAGAAAATGACAACAAGAGAGAGGAGGGGTTGGATGTAAAATTTAATACATACAGGCGGGGGGCATTACTTTTTCATTCCTTTTTGCAAACTGGAAAAGTAGTGGAAGAGTTATTAGAGTTCAAATATAACTACTAACATTGAAATAAAACTGACAAATTTAGCAACTCCAAGGTGTTATGATCTATGAACTGTTGTTTTCCTATCTGTCATGCAGTAGGAAAGGAATGCCTCCGTTATATATGTTAAAACAGTGCTACTTTATTTGCACTAGCTAGGATTTAATAAAATAGGAAACTTTAATTAAAAGTTGCAAAAGTAGCACTATAATTTTATTCAATAAAAAAGAAAGATGCCAATGTTAGCACACATGGCATCATAATTAAGCAGAATGAAAAACCCAACTGTTGAAATTTTAATAGCGATACAAATTTAAATTATGGTAAATAAAACACAGTATGATTAAATTGAGCTTCAAAAAAAAAAGAGCTAAATCTGACTGGAATTCCTGAGTTCTTACTCACGCACGCGGGAACCTTAGTGCCAGAGATGCTGTAGAAGATGAGGAATCTCCCAATTCATGCGAAGACGACACAAGCTCAGAGCCCAGTGATTCTGATGACTCTTCGACGAGGAAGAAATCCAACAAGTAAACTATGTATGAGGGAATCGATTGGAGGAGATCTTTTTTAAGCGGGGGGGGGGGAGGGGGGTATGTGATGGAGAGGGGGTCAAATTAATTTTTGCTTAATGAGAGGGGGGTATGACATAGTTTGGGGACATATTTCACCCATTGCACAGTCCCTAACCGTCACAATGACTTGCTCTCGAGCTCCTGGAGTGATTGGCTCAATGGATTGCTGGTCATCGTAAAGGTCAAGGTTCTTTTCCCGGTCAAGCTTGACATACTGCAAACTTATAAGCCCTGGGGTTATACATCTTCGTAAGGGGTTTTAGGACGGGTAATAAACGGAGGGACTTATATCCGAAGGGTCTTAAGACCGGGAGGGGAACGTATAAGCGGCAGTTTGCGGTACCTTGCTATGAATACACTCTGGTATTACTCTTTCATTAAAAAAACTATTGAGACAAAGTGGGTCCAACCCGGCTATCTTTGTTCAAAAGCATTTTCTCGGATAATTTTCTCTGTTATTCTTAAGAGTACCCAATCATTAACCTATTAACAAAAAGAATTAAACTGAATTTACTTTTAAGCTTTCAATTTCTGAATTCATATTTCGCACTAACCCTGGGTTATCTTAATCCAGCTTTGAACAACCCGGCCCAGAGGCATATCTAATCACCAAAGTGAAAGTTTTTAACTGGTCGCATTCCCAAAGTATGCGAAAGGGGTCCTTATACTCTTAGACGGTGAATTCAAAATCCTTCATAATTGCTCAAAATATCTCCTTGTGCACCAAAAAACCGACAATGTCGTGTTTGTTTGGCACTGAATTATATGACGTGATTCAGGGTCTATTGCGATACTTTGTAGTGAAAATTACAGTAAGTTTAGAGATACACGTCCGAGATGATGACATCCTTTTAGCCTGAAAATCAGGCGCTCAGCGTGGCCGAGGATTTGAACTCATGACTGCTGAGAACAAATCCAGGTCAGGGCGGGACTTGAACTCCGGGCCTCTGGGTTACAAGTCCAGCGCTCTAACCACTCGGCCACGCTGCCTCCATCGAAGTCTTCCTTAGGGCCAGGGTTGGGCGAAGAGGGGAGATCTGATTCTCAGGCTAACAGTCTTTAAGGGTTGTTGTTTAACTAGCGACGAAATCGGAATCGGAAGCTTAAACTGAGTCTCTGAGCGCTTGTGACCAAGTGAAAACCAAAAATCGGAATAGTAAGCGGGGACGTCACTAGCGAGACGGAATCTGAACCGAACATGATTGTCGGAGATGGCAGAGCATTGTAATTGGCTTAGTTCGCGGCTTCTGCTTGTGACTCCGACAATCTAGTTTTCACTACATCGTAAGCCGACGGAGTCGTAATTAAGAGGAATCGGAAAACTGTTCAAGTTTCAAGTTAATTTATTATATATAAAAAACTATTACAATCAAATCTGACTGACCTGCAGGTAGCTAAAACTAATCAAGACAGGTCAGTCTAACACTAGATCGCAATTCTATACACCGTCTGACTTACGACTCCAACTCCGACTTCGTTGCCAGTGTAAACCAGCTTTTTTAAAAAATTTCTAGGAAACAGTTAGCCAGCCGTTTAATTTTTCCTGGAGACTCGATTCGCCTTTCCCAAGCCTAAAGTCGAACAGATTAAAAATACCGTGGGAACGATGGTTTCAATTATTTTCTCCTTCTGGTTTTAGTAGGAACTAGTGACTAGAATACCAAAATAATAAACTTGATTTTAACATAGTTACTAGAGGGGACTGGTTAATAAAAACCGGCAAAAAATCAAAGATGAACAAATGGGCCATACCTCTCAAGTTTGAGCATTAAGCCATAAACTACAGTCACCATTTACAGACGTATTGAAAACGGTCATCGCAACTTTATCAGATAAAGACGAAAATTTGTTATGGACAGTTTTATATTGTCATCAGAGTTGTCATAGCAACGAAGTATCGTCGTTAATTTTTTCTCTTGAAGCCGTAAATTTGTATCTTAGATTTATCGAGCAGAGTTGTGGTGACCATTTTCCAAATCTTAATTTATTTAATGACGAGGTAGTTAATGCTAAAGTTTGGAAGAGTATTGCCCCTGAAAAATCCAGTCGAGCCGCCTTAATGGAATGTTTCTTTTAGTCAGGTAGATCATTAAAATACTACTCAACACTCGGTTGTGTACGTACGCTTAAGTCTAAAAGATCAGAGCTATCCTCGTCCCCAGGGCGCTTTCCCCTGGCTTAGGAGACATAAAACAAAGAGATCTGTTGGAAGGTTTAGTCAAGAAGAGCCTCTTCCCGAGGAGTTCAGATGGTAGGTCGCGGCGCGAAGTCAGAGAGCCGGAAAAAATTAAGGTGGAAGACTATGAGAGAGAGGGAGAAAGCCCCGGGGGAGTACTCCCTTATAAAAGCCATGTATGTTATGTGCCGCCCCAAAGGGTAGGGTTTTTGCGCCGTTTTGGTCTGAAAACGGGTATAGACTTTCCCTATTTTGGTCTGGAAGGGTTTTGGTTTTCGAGGGAACTACGAGAGTGTATGAACGTTTTCATTGTTTCAATTCCAAATGAGAAGAAAGGAAGAGAAATATGCCAATTCGAAATGGATTTTAAGAAATCTTTTTTGTTCCTGTTCTAATCTAAATAATGATGAAATACAGTGAAACCGCTATTAAGCGGACACCTTCGGAGCCTTCCTAAGTATCCGCTTAATCAGTAGAGGATGTACGCTCAATAGGGGCTTGTAAAAATTGCACAATATTTGTTAACGATTAACATTCAACGGTTACTTAGCACTTCCAGCGTTCAAGTTCATTACCTTTTATTACTAACTTTAATTTGTTTGTAAATGCAAAAACATTAACCGACTACAGTATGTATTTCAAGAACGTTATCCAATACTACTATTGTCAATTCAGTCTGGTGTCCGCTTAATAGAGGTTTTTAAAAATAGAAATTAGTCAAATACAATTTATTTTAGTGTCCACGTCCGCCTAATACAGGTGTCCGCTGAATAGGGGTTCATTATAAAGGGAAAAATAAGACTTTAATTTAGGGACCCGGCCTAGTGTCCGCTTAATAGAAGTTTCACTGTAATTTCTTAGAGGCCAGGTCTGAAAATGGGTGTGAAAAACCTGAGACTATTTTTGGTCTGTAATAGGGTCAGGATTTGAAGAAGGCGGCACGCCCCTTCAATAATTCCTAGGCGTATCTCCACGGGGGGAGAAAGGAGGAAACACATTTCAGATCAAGGTAATAGACCTTCGAGTGTTGACAGGAGCTGTCAAAATAAACCAATCAGGCTATACCAGAACCTGGTATACTGGAACTAGCTTTTGTTAAAAAGTACTACAGGCGTTCCTTCGCTCTCACCCCCTACCCCACCCCTCACTGTTTTTCCTTGTCATATCTCTTCGCGCCTTCCCTACAATCTGAACGCCTGGAAAAGGCTAAGTCTGGGATACATTGAGGTACGTTGGGATCAATTGAGGTTTCTGGGAAACTGCCCACCTACCCCTCCCCTAAGCCAAGATTTTGCCCTAAGTGAGGAGTAAGCGCTTTAAAATTTTGGCTTAGGGGAGGAGTAGGTAGGCACGAAGCGTATAATGATCCAGAAAAGGTTAAGTCTGAGATAGGATAACAGGTATGTTTATCTAGAATAGCCTAAAACGGTTTTCATTTATATGAAAGCGAGAAGTGATATGAAAAATATGTAAGAGTTTCTGGTTAACATCTAGACTGGGATAGGGAAGATAATTTTTGGTACCACAATTTGGTTTTATCAATTCTGATAAAAAACAATCACCTTTCCAATTTGAACTTTAAATACCCATAAAATCATTGAACGCCGTTTCATTCTTTCTTGATTTTAACGTGTTTACTATTCAATATATGAACCCCATCCCACCCACAATCCTTTGCTTCGCTCAGAGGAAGGGCGTTCGAAACTCCAGCTTTTGAATCTTTTTACGGTGGAACAGTTAACATTATCAACTCATTGAATTATAATAACAAAGAATTTTAGCCGCCAGTGATATTGTACTCTGGGAGGGTGCTAGAGCCTTTTCATGCGCTGTTGCCCCTTTTGGTCATGTCCCGAAATATCACGCCTGGTACCCAGGGTGGTGTACCCATACTGGTATCCAGTTGCCATTAATTTATTCCCGCAAAGGACTATGGAAAGGAAAATTAACTCGCATAAAGGCGCTTAGGAAGAAAGAAGAAAAGATGACTTCTCGTTTTTCTTCCTTTCTTCCCTTAGTGCATTGCGGACTCACTAAATCCTTCCCATTTGTCACAGCGCGAATAGAAATAAGCGACCGGGAACGAGTCTGGTACCCACGCAATTTCAGGGAGTATCCCCGGGGTAAAAATAGCGACGCCTTGCTTTTTACCCTCGGTTGTGACAATGTAACATCGACCTAGGGGAGGTTTTGTGTCCAGCGGTTTTACTGAAAACAAGGGTTTGTGGGGGCTGCTCAGTCTCGCGGGCTCACAAAACCTTCCTTAGTTCGATCTTATTTTGTATTTGCCTTTACCCTAGACCTTTGTCACGCGGAGGCCATTTTGTCTCAGGGATTTTTCTTCTGAGAACGAGGCTAGCTGTGCATAAACAAAGCTTTTTAAATCTCCTGAGACAAAATGGCCGCCGCGTGACAAAGGTCTATTGCTTTTCTCCCCTTCCATACCTCAAACTTTTAATATGCGGCTCTCTATATGCGGAAAAAAAGGTTTCACTGAACCCCTTCTAACAACTCGTATCACCGTGTTGCCTTTACATGTCTTTTACAGTTTTCGAAGGCGCAGAGACTTCGGGGAAGGTTGAGCCTTCCCTTGGTCGTTGCGCCTACTTCAAATTTAAGACGGAATCCACCAGGAAGTTGAGTAATTTTAATTCTCAAGAAAATGAGTGTCAAATTTCACAAGAATTGTGAAAGCACAGGTAAAATTCTGAAAAGTTCACGTGTAAGATGTAATTTTGTGAAATTTGACATTCATTTTCTCGGGTTCCCATGAGAAATTTTCTTTGGTGTTTTTACAGATGACTTATTACATATTTAGCCCTTGAAAATGTAAGAAAGAATGCAATATTCTTTAAATTATTCTGGTACAAGGTTTTTGTCCACTGAAAATAAAAATGACTCAATTTCCTGGTGGATTCCGTCTTAATTTCCTCGGCAGTCAACCTCGACCCCAGGGTCTTCTAGTTATGGCGGCGGCATGAGGGCAGTTTCCATGGCTGTTCGCTTAATTATTAAGAGCATAAGCGGATAATTATTAAGAGCATGCGTTAAGTGTGTGTACATGGCAATTAAAGGGGGAATCATATACCTGATTGAACTAACCGTGACAGAACACATTGCGTTTCAAATCCGTCTAAGTAAACAAGCCATCTAACCATACAATATCCTTGAAACACAAAGATTAAAAAAGGCTTGCTAAAAATGGGCGTTGACTTTCGGCAAGACTGCGTGGCGAATGTTGTGCTCTTTTAAATTAACTACCCGGTAAATCCTCTATTAAGCCCCCCCCCTCCCATATACGCCCCCTCTCTCTAATAAGCCCCCCTTTTCAGGGGAAGGAATTTATAAGATCCCCTCTCTTTTAAGCCTCCCTCTCCCCTCCCCTCCCCTCCCCTTCACTAATAATTGAAACTTCTTGTGGACTGATCTGGGATGGTATATTTACCAACTCGAGGTTTGTTTATTTTTTGATCCTCGGCTGCAATGGCCTTCAACTTCTTGTACTTGAGCTTTTCCACTTTGTAAATTAAATAAGCCCCCGGCCTCTCTCAAATAAGCCCTCCGTCTCTATTAAGCACCCCCTCAAATGTGTTTGAAATAAATAAGCCCCAAGGGGGGCTTAATAGAGGATTTTCGGTACTTCCTAATATTTCTACTCTCATGGAATTCTCTCGATCCCCACTATGGTCAAAACATACACGAAAAAAGAACCACTGTGACATCAATGTACCTGAATGACCTTCATGATATTGTTTCACGTTTCTTTCGGCTGCGGAAGAGGAAACATACCAGATCGCTTTTGTGAAACAATTTTATCGTTTTCAACGCTTTAAGTTGATTTTTTTTCTTATTATTAATGTTATTTCTTTACCACTTGTTTTTCTTACCCTTTGTGGACTAATTATAATAATTTTTATTTTAAAAAAGGAAGTATCCAACTTGTGACCAAAGTATATCCGCATGTTAAGCGGCGTAGCACACGATATTGATTTTTCATCCTTGAAACACGCTCTCTTACACGCGACAATTTCAGAGTTTGTATCGCCAAACTGCTTAATTAATCACAGAGGCGTACCAAAAATCATTTTTTAAACTTCTGTTTAAGTCCCAAGAACTGGTCCAGGACAAGTGCAATTTTTTTGTAGCAAACAGCAGTTAGATGAATCAAACTACTATTCGATAAAACTTTCGTTTGCAATGATTCATTGGACCGTTTTGCCCGTTTCGGTATTAAAGGGTTTTTTTTCGTAACGCCTTCTATTATAAGCAAATCAAAACTACACGTCCAACGACCAACTGTTCCTTAATTTTCCCCTTAAGTTAGCACTAATTGAAACGATCTCAAATTAGGATTTTATATTGCATAGGGTCCGCAAGACCAGAAGTTAATCAATCATAACTGTACGAAAATAAAGTACTGTCTGAAAGTTGAGTTTATTTGAACAGCTAGACAAAACGAAAAACGAAACAGAGGAAGTTAAACACAAAAAAAGCAGCGCAGTCGCGAATGACGAATCAAGTGTTGCTAAAATGAGAATTTTATATTGTACCGGTGAACTGGGATAGGCGCCTTTGGTTTTGCGGCTCACTGGTTTTGAAAACGAAGCATTGTTACAAACCAAAACGGTCGAAACAATACGAGCTGTATATCATCAAAACAAAGTCATTCACAAATCATCACGCGTCACTGAAGTAAAAAAGCCTCGAAACAAAGAACGTTCCATCCATTCGATAAAGGTAAGACATTCTCTTTAATACTACCCTGACTATAAGTTATTTTCAAGTCGAAACACCTTCGTATAGAATTTTTGTTCTGATATCTCCGAGGTGCGTTTGAGAGAGTGAAATCGAGGAAGGCGAATGTCACGACTGAGCTGGGTGATATTGTGAGCGCAGCTCAGTTCAAAAGTTCTCAAAAGTAACTCGGTTTTACTTAAAAGAAACGTGTTACAACAATAGAACAATTGATATTTCAACTATCCGGCAACTAAAGATAACAACAGCAGCTACGCGATCTCGGAAACGCTTTTATCAAGGTCACGTTCAAAGTTTCCTGAAGTTTTAAAGCCAGAGATAAAAGAGACAGTCAGACAGTTACTCCCTCAAAAAAAAAAAAAAACTTTTATGCAACTTGGATGATCACTAAGATGATGACACGCTTCGATGTTAGACGAGCTGTGTAAAGGAGACTCACAACATTACACATGTAGAAAGGCGCTGTTGAAGACATTTCATGTGAATAGTCACACTTAGTCGAGAGATTTAATTTTTCTAATTGCACTATAAGACCCGAGAATCTACAGATAATGGCATCTTAGTCAACTTATACAACAAACTAAAACTGAACCACAGGAAAGTACTACAAACTGGTAAAGCTTATTCCAGGATTGTCACACTTAAGGACTGCCATGTTTGAAGTCAATAATTAGATCTCCTTTGTGTCGGCATAATAAGTATCGCCACCATAAAGTACTGCTCAATGGCTTTTATTTCAATGAATGGTCACACTTTACGATAATAGGCACAGAATGAAAAGTTATAACCGCTTTGTAAGCATATTAAACGCATTCACCGCGCGAAAGTGCAGCCCCTGATCGGTATAGCTTTTATTTCAGGCCCAATGACACGTTAGAACTCCGTCTACAAGACTGAAGTTGTGTCTACCTTGCACAGCATAATAACCACACATACAAAAGCACCGCACAGAGACTTTCTTTAAATGTTCTTCCCGGATAATGCAGTACCTCCGAAGAATGAAAGAAACAAAAACAAAGTTATCCTTTTCAAGGAGTACAGCTCAGTGTCTCAGATCAGTAACTGGTTTTTGGAATCGATGATCCATCCTAACACTATAGCTAAAACTGTGAATTCGTGAAGCATAACCATCAGCGTATTATTATTACTTTTTCATGAACTTGAAATTTCATTTAGCCTCGAAAGCAGAAACAAGTTATTTTTTTAATATACGAAGCCGATGACGCAACTGCGGTCGACTAACGTAAAAGTTTGAAACAGAGTTCGAGAAGATTCCGCTAAAGTTGGTTTTACATAAGTACCTAGAAACTCGAGTGGATAAGTGTTCATAACGACATGAGGTCTGTCAAGAATAAATTAATTACCATTATACGTGATCAAACAGGGCACTCTTTTGTGTTTATAAGAGCCTTTGGCGTAATGTCTCGCTCATGAAAAAACTTCAATAGAAGCCGGTTCCTGTACGCGCTGAACAACCCTTCACATTCACTAGAGCGTCCTATATCCCTTTTGACACCCGGTTAATAAGTGCTTTGTCATAACGCAGGCCTGAACTCTTAATTTTCTTTGGGCTTAAAACACTACCTTATTGTAGCCTGCTCGATGAACCCTGATGCATGAACAAAGCAGAAAACTAACAATCCTATTTACTCGAATAAGAGCCGCAGCGCGTATTGTTCGACTTGTGGGTGTGGTGCTGATTCAAAACGGTTTGTTTGTGAATAACACAGTTCTTCGTCAAGAAATCTTCCTTCCTTTTACGTTGTTTAGCAAAAGAGCGATAACAACAGGTAAGAAAGTGGTGAAAGTAAGTTTTAAAGGTCTGATCCTATTCCAGTTAGTCATACCATTCACATGAACAATTGTCAAAATAACAATAAACATTATTAGCGCTGCATTACCGTAATGCGTAGTGTAGTGTAGGAGGAAGTGGCGCTCGTTTACTCTGAGTGAGGCGCTTATTTGGGGCAGACACTCCTTCGAGTAAAAACGGTATTCACTAAAAACAAATGCGTTCGACATATGAACTTATTAGTGAGTTTACGCAACAGGACGGCTGAAAGAAGAGGATGGCAAAACGTTTGTGGGTGACAAACGTGACACGGCTATCACTTGCGTGTTCTGTCGTGATTTTTCACTTAACATGAATGTTTTACAAAACGATCTGCTTAAAGGAAGGTGAAGTTTGGCGATAAAGTATTTGGAACCTTTATTGTCACGCTTGTCACACAAGGTTTACCGTCTTCTATACTCTCCCGTCCTGTTGCGTAACTTCACGATAAGGGGCAGAAAGACGTAAATGCGTAACATGGAACCTTTTTTCCTCACTGGAGAGTGCAAAACAAGCGATATTTTTTTCCCCTTGAAAGACAAGCGCAAAGAGAAAGCGAGAGACCAAAAACTCGAACAAACGCCTGAAGAGACAGGTTATCATTGTAAAAAGGCAAAACCATTCTCATTCAATTCAACAAGAATCAAGCCAGCAAGTGAAAACTGAATGAAACGGCGCAGTCAATCGGATGAACCAATCAGAACTCCAGGCAAATGCTTCATTGTATATAGCGGGTAGCGCGGGAAAGAAAACACGTGCTAGCAGCCGTCTTTTGGTTTAGCTTTCCCAGCAATAGCAAAAATGCGTGGCGGCAATGTTAAGTTAAGGCAATAAAGATTGAACCTTCCGCTTTGGAAGGCTGATAGGGGAAATCAAGCACTTGATTTTCTGCCACGCAGGCCGTGAAGGCAGACGGGCGGGTGTCACATGGTTTTCACTTGCGATACAAGCGCAAGGATAAGAGTTCTTGTGTAAACGGCCTGCATGCAAACATCAATATTATGCTCTTGCTCTAATGTTCCGCAAAGATTGCATGCGCTTCCGATGGTGTTCGTTTATATTTCGGTGATAAAACATGAACGGCTGACTTTTGCTTCAGGTTGCGTTGAACATCCGTAGCTAGCTAGTGAAAACCAGGCTTCAAACAACCGTACATTAACTTTTAATGACCATCATTCACGTCTATAAGAAGTACATAGAAAAAAGCGGTACTGCGGACGTTTATCCACTCTAGAAACACCTTTAATATACAACATGAACAGTCTGATTACAGAAGACATTGGCCACTGGATTTCATTTGAATGATCAGGCTTGGGGATATTAAAACCATGCATCTCCGAGATCGCACTCTGAAACGAAAATAACCAAGCCCTTTTACGGACATGACTCGAGCAAAACGCTTCACGAGAACTTTGATGGTACACACAGGCGTCAACTGACGCTTTACGAGTTGAAAACTTTATTCGCGTTGATTACCCTCTGCAGCTTACTTCAGGCTTAAAGCTACTGACCGCCTGGGTAGAGAGTTAGGGTTGGTTATTTAAACGAAGCCTGTATCTTACGCAGTGGTTTTTTTAGTAAGAAATCATTGGACCTCCAATCTCTTTCTTAGAGGTTTGACTTCAGGAAATAAGTGCTTCCCCAGTCTACGCTATATGCTTTATTGAACTCCTAGCAAACTGAAAATGGCTTAGAACGCGGTTTTGTTAAACACGGTCTAAACTCCGTTCAAAAAACTCGCCCTTACAGTTTTCATTGCAAAAGTTTACAGTGATAGATGCTTTTTGCCTTAATGATTTCATTTTTACAACGTAATATTAGTTATCACGTCAACTGATTTGATGGTAGAATTATTAACACTTAGTATGTAAATCACAAGAGGTTTGAGGTTTTCAACCAAGCGCTCCTCGTGAAATTGTTTTGATAAAAATGTGGTCATCTTTCCGCTTTTCTCCTTTCCGTGTTTCGCGCCTCACACATGTTCCTTTGTTCTTTTTATAAAAAGGCGATAGTTTTCTTTACGTGACTCATAAACAAACTGAAAAACAAAGGCTCGTTCATACCTGTACAAAAGAGTTCATTTAAAAGAGTTCCGTAACCAAAGCTTTCTATAGAAAACCAACACGATCTTCCACTCTTCTGTGACAGATCATATTATAAATGATGTCTTCGCGAGTCTTTGTTAACTACAATACAAACACGGCTTTCACACATTCATGGATAATGAAGTGTTCTACCCAGACAAAGACAAGCTAATCTCTTTAGAAATCCCCACAGAATGAACTCGTAACTTTCTGCCCTGTCGTTCGTCAGACAATGAACTTAATAACAAATTGACCTTGTGTTCAGATAGTAATACAGCAGGGTTGTTATTTTACCATGGGCTAGGGAGGGGGAGGGTAAATCAGTGATTGCTGCCCTTTAATTTGCCTTAGTTGAAAATTATACATTTAGAGTTTTCTAACAACTAAATCTTGGTTCTTACTTCGGATTGGAAAAGTTAAGAATTTCAGAAATCCAGTGTCAAGTGAAAGTCGCTTGAAATATCACGCACGCAGTCTGTTTGCGCCCTAGCTCACGCCGTCAAACCGGCAGTAAGACGCGTGTTTAATGACGGACTGCGCGAGTATGGATGGATGCGGCAAAGACAGTAAAGGCTAAATTTTTGATATTAGATACCTCCTACTAAAGGTGGCCCTTAAGCTATTTAAGTGTTTAAGTGACACGACAACGTGAAACAAAAGAACCGGGCAGGAGGAACACGTTGTGCGGTTTATGTTGTTTAAACAAGGCGAATGCGATATCGTGATCTGTGACAGCTGTTTACAGGCCGTTTAACTTCCTGCGTATTTAACTTCCCGCTACGTACAGATTGTTAATAAATACAAAACGTTTTTTTACGAGGTGAAAAAAAATAATAATAAAACGGAATTCAGCAGGCCACGCGGGGCTACGGACTGACAGAGGTCAACAAGGAATTCGTTTAAGAATCAAAACGAATGGCTTGCTTAAGACTTACTTGTCTTATTCATTTATGCTTTGAAACGAGATTAAGGGTATTAATCAGCTATTTTGATTCACAAAATGTTAAAATTACAGAAATGAAATAAAAATTTAGTTATCAAATAATCGAAAAGGCGTCCTTTAACAGGAGTCCATACTTTTTTTCTTGCGTGCTCTAGTAAATGATAATCTGATTTTTCCGTTCAACTTTTTCCTACTGCAAATACACTAGTACGGTGCTTTAAGCAATAATCTTGGTAATTTTCAAGCTGTTTTGTTCGTAATTTTAACAATATTTAATAATAATAAATCTTAACTGATGACAAAGGGCTAGCTTCCAATAAGAGAGGCTTTGTAAAACTGATAAACCGTGACAATTCCACAACGGCCAGCATTCCAGTGGCAGAGATCGAAACTTTAACAAGCCTATTATAGAAAACTATTGAATAAATAAAATAGATTAGGCTAACTAAAGCCCCACCATACTGAGACTTTATACATTCTTCTCACCACTCAAAAGCGAACGATTTAAAGGCTTTACTGTCTTTTCTTTCAGTTCAGTTGGCAACATTGTAACCTAAAAACAATCGAACTCATATATGATTATTACTCAGCAAAAGGTCCATGGTCGCTGCTATTAAAACATAACAGGAGTCCATGAACATAAACATCAAACTTTTTGAACAGCCTACCCTTCGCGGTAGGATTTAAGGAAAGGAAAGACGAAATTAAACCGCGCAAAAACGCGCACGCCCATCGCTTTTCGCTCGAACTGAATTTCTCCTTTCCCAAGCCTTCAAATGCTTGCAATGCGGGCTAATGAATAGCTTATCCGATACACTCATTTTCCCAGTTAAGAAGTAAAGCACAAGTAAAGAGATTGTCAAGAAAATAACGAACAAGAACAAAAGCGGACGAAAGGAGTATGCATGGAGATACCCGCCTACGAGCGGAGGCGTGAGCTGGCGTGCGAAACAACCTGCTTTTGGTACCCCAGTTCACATCGCGCTGGAAATGTAGCCTCTGCTCGCAGGGGAGCTGTAAGTGCCTGTAAATAAACGTCGTTTTGCGTTGTTTTACCGTATGTTCCGCAACCTTTCATAACGTAATAACAATACACCAGCAGAGTGAAATATCAAACTTAAATTATTACCGCGGTTATTGTTTTCTGTTTGCTGTTGTTAATGTGTGATGGTTAACATTACACGCCATCTTACGTCTTTATTTATTGAGGAAACAAAACGATGTTTTTATATATCACCGGAATAATGCGCGCAAAATGATGATGAAATTCGACACCACGAGGGAATTTTTCCTTTTTGTACAAAACTGTTACCTAGTTCAGCACATTTTCAACCTGAGATCTCGCTATTTTTTGACACATAAAGGCTCTTTAAGGTTAAGGTGCGTATATGTATCACTCAAAGTTTGCCATGCTCAAAACCTCAAATAACATATTATCGCTAAAATTAAAACTAGTAGTTTCTATTGAAACATTCATGTATAGGGATTCAATTCACTAAAACAGTCAAACGCTAGATTAATTTTGTACATCATAATAAAGTGATACTTTTAATCCGGTTTCCACACCAAACTCAGAAGTAATATAAAAAGAAAACCTCTTTACAACAATAAGAACTTTATCAACAACACAAGCGTTTAAGAAATATTGCTTAATATGAAGTTACTCAGGAATTAAGCACGCAAAGATTGTTTTGATGGCGACTTAACACGCCACGTGCTTCAACAACACGCGACCATTGAAACAGGCATTCACGCCAGATGGGCGTTTGAGTGACAGCCGTCTATTATTACGACAATTACATTCAAATTCTTGATCTTAGACCCAATCGGCTTGTTTACTCGCCAATAATTTATATAATTTAAGGCTGTTTTGACTCTTGTGGATCATGCCGCTTGAAATGGAGTGATAATTAATCAAAGTAATGAGGCAATTACGCTCTTTGAAAAAAAAAGGCATGTTGTCTTGGTTACCACAAAAAAAATAATAAGAAAAGAAAAGAAAAGCAAAAACAAGAAAACAATCTCTATTGCTGTGTTTACACTATACTAGATAGTTTTTCGTACGGACGCGAAAAGCTACTAGGTATAGTATCAACATCTATTCGATATGCGACTCTCCACTTTAAAGATCGACGCGGCGCAGCTTCGCTTCGTTACAGAAATCGCGCCGAAATCACCGTTCTTTTGTGTGAACAGAAGCCATATCCGGTATGGTTTTCGTGCATGCGCAATAGCAATCCGGTATAATGCGAACATAGCCTAAAATGGCGGGCAGTAAAGTAGAATTTTTGCACGTTGACCAGTATTGCATTTGCAGGCAGGGAAGTGTAAAACAAATAAATAAATAAATAAATAAAAATTAAAGTAAGTGAAGAATTTCGTGAATCGTGAACATGACATTTATTTTCTCGGGAGAAATAGAGGAAAGAATTCACCATCGACTATTTAGGTGACATGATTCACATCAATGCCGGTAACATTTAGAGATTTCACTCACAGAATCAAAAGTTAAAACAGCTTTGTACAGCACTAAAAATATTGCCTTTAATGGGCCGAGAGTACTGGTCAGTAGCTGTTTCTTTGAATGAACATACTTTGGATTTTATGGAAAGATCATTCCAAGCTTTTTCAAAATACCAAAACTGTAGCTACCAAAAGAAATAGCACTGAAAACGTCCACACACGCACAAGAAGAAAAGTCGAAAAATTTGAATATGAATAAAAAAAGAACGCTGAATCAAATATATTCACATTCAGTCCTAGGACCCATCTTTCATGATCTTTTTTTTTTCCTTCATGTAAGATTTTTGCAATGTCATAATGATAGATGTTAGCAACATAGTATGATAACATTATTTCTTCTTGTTGGTGTTCACAGACAGAAAACCCAAAAAGAGTCCAATATATTCACATTGATTTTATTCTGGGCTCAGTTTGAAAAGACTCATTCATGATCTACTTTTCCTCCATGTAATTTACTAGACATTTCACAACGATTGATGTCAGAAACCTAGTTCGATCTCAGTGACATTATTTCTTCTCGTCGGTCATCAATTAGCGTTTTTTTTTTATAATACCAACAGCCTTGGGGAAAAAAGACACTTTAAAAATACGTATTCCCTTCGTTTACTTCTTAATAATTTACAGCTGAATTGACAGAGTATCAGCACATGATGACATAACATTTAAAGGAGGGAACTTTCCCAGAGGGGATAAAATGAAAAGTGTACATTTACTGATTAGAGATATTTACCACATACACTTTTCATTCAAGATTGTAAAATACTTGGAAAGTTATAGATTATCCCGTTACAAAAGATCAATAATTTTCTCTCTAATCTAAAATATACTCGTTGCTCATTAAAAAGATTGCGTTTTTACAGCATTTGAAAAGGATTATCCTAAGATATGGACTTCTGGTTTCTTGCTTAAGAATATTTTTTCCTATGTTCAGACATCTGAGCAAATAATTGTTTAAGAAAACATATTTCTTTCTCATAATTATCGCCTCCTTATTCTTGAACTGCTTTTGCTTTATATTTAAGCCGAATGTTTTTTAACACGTTAAAAGGATACGGTATATACGAGAACAAACCGAAATGATCCTAATCGGAAAATTAACAAAAACTATGTCATATCCTAAAGAAAAAAAGGGCAGCATATTTCTGGGGAATTCAAATTCTTATACCCACCACAACACTGGTTTACACTACACTATAGCTATCCCTCGGAACACGTACGATCACATGTATTGCTAATTGTAAATGCAGTATTCTTTGTTGCCTGTAATTTCTACTGGAAATTATGCTCAAATAGAGTTGGATGTTTAAGCCAGTAATATGAATATGTTCTTTGTAAGTCAAATTTGCTTCGTTTTTCTCGTATGAAAAGGACATTTTTTACTTTCTGCGAAGAAAGGCGAGGGAACAATTATCCCGGGCTAATGAGCCAAACATTTTGATTTCGTGGCAAACACTTTTATTCTTTATTAACTTTATATCTAGCTCAGAGAAATGAAGATTTCTCTAAAACGTATACCTCAAAAAAGGCAAATTTGCGTCAATTTAATTCACGCTATCAATTAATGCATTCACATATAGCCACTTCAAAAAAAAGAAAAATCCATATCAAAATGGACCATACTTAACTACTTGTGGGCAATCTAGTATGTGCCGAATTTCGGAAGAAGCTGGACGAAAAATTGAGACTTTTCATCGAGGAAAAAGCTTCGTTTCCACTCACTGATACAAAGAAAAAGCAAATTTGCAACTGAACATGCGTAATTTAACGTGGCAAAATAACGGAAACTTTGATGGGAAATGTCTGTGCTTATTTACCTGCGGAATACCAGAAAAAAGCCAGGAAACAAAAGAGGTGTTTGCATTTCCATATTTTTTCATCAATTTCAAAAGGCGTATTTTCTTGCAAGAAGGCGATGATCTACCGGAGATAATCAAAACAAAGAATCAAACAAATGAGTTTTTTCGGTCTTTCTAGCAAAATTATTTTCAAGGAAACGTTTTTGTTTGAATTTTCCTCTACGCAGTAAAGTTTTCTTGTGAGGATTTTACGGGTGGCTGCAATTTCCTCTACGGTATCAAAAACCACTTCAATTTTTTTTACGTTTCGCTACGTTATCATAACAAAAGTAAATGGCCCTAGTTTTATTTGGAAAAAGAGGAGACGGTCTATAGAAACTAATTTTAATATTGGTTGAGCTCTTTTTTTTGGGGGGGGGGAGGGGAGGTGGGAGGGTGGGGGAGAGTGCAGAAAGGGAAGTTTCATATGCATGGCCGATATCACATAAAATATGCAGCTAAATATTTAACGCCCTTTCCTGCATGATACAATTCGGCGATTTTGTGGTATTTCATAATTTGCATTTTAGCAGTTTTTCATAAAACTTAACTATCTTGGAGCACCTTCGGGACTGAAAGGAATCGACTTAAAATAAATAAAGAATTCACATTTGGATATTTTCCCACACAACTTAAGATCTTTCGAGCCCCCCTTAAATCTGGACGTAAATTGATCCACTAGAACGGAAGAGAAAAAAAGTAGAATTTTGGTTTTTCTGTTTCTTTTTAAAATTTTATCACTCAACGCTCACGCATCATAACATAATCCGTCGCCAGAACACGAGGAGGCTTCTCAAAAATATGTTCTTATTTCACTTTTCACTACCCTTTGAAGCGAAAAAAGAGAGCAAAATACTAAGCTTTGCCGTATCTCTTTTCACCCGTTATTGAACAAAGCATTTATGAGCAGTTAATAGCTGTCGCAACCACTTAAAAATTTACTGAGTAGAGTACCTCTTATTATAACATAACAGAGCTAATGGTTACATTCATATCAAAACCTGCCGCAGGTCATACTTAATATCGATAAGTTATGCAACGAATCTAACCAACGGCCCAGTTCGGAAATCATTGAAAGACGTCGCTACCATGAAAATTGCTAAGTTTTTTTTTAATTATCGAAAGAGCCACATTAATATTTACCGAGAAAATCATGCACATCTGTACTCATAACGCGACGAAAATTTCATCTTTCGGAATTGCGAATATTTATTCGTAAGTTTGCTTAGGACTCAAAAAGTAGTCTGTTTTTGCATTAAAAATAGAAATGTTAATCATCTTTTCTTCTCAAAACTTTTCTTTCTTTTCTTTAGACAACAACACGGCTTTCCCGCAAAGTTATTGAGCAAAATAATAAGGATATTCTTTCTTTTTCTGAACTTTGCCCCTTTTTTTTCTCACTTCCTATAATTCGGAATTATCAGCAAAACATTGAAATGGTTTTGCTCTTAAAATGAGCTGTAGACACAGAATTAAAAAGCAAATTATTAGTCTGAAAGTCTTATCTTTAATTACTCGTTAATGTGTACAGCATTTGCTAAAGTAGTTTGTTTTTTCTTTTTCTATCAATAGGAGTCAATTTTTTCCTTTCAAGTTTGTAACCACTTACGAGGTTGTTTTTATCTAAATAACGCATTGGTGTAAGCGCTTGCTTTAGGTTTGGTCTAACTTTACTCAAACTGCGCAGTCTAAAGGGCGTCACAAAACAAAACATTTTTTTAAAAATTCCGAACAATTCAAAATGGCCTTGGAAAAACGTTCCGTGTATTCTACGCTTAGTCTTTCCTTCAGATCGAAGCGAATACAAACAATTTCCAAGAAGCATACAGTCAACTCCGAGTAACTCGAACCCTCTATAACTCGAACCTCCCGCTAACTCGAAGCAATTTTCATTTCCATTCAGATCATTTTCTACATAATTTTACCCTCGATAACTCGAACTTTTTTCTATCTCCCTTGAAGGTTTGAATTATCGGGAGTCGACTGTAATTGTTTTTAAGTAAGCTGCCCATTAGCCTTTTTCAGTTCCGAACAGTAAAATGTTTAAAGGTGACTTTTAAAGCAATTTTTTGATACTCCGCCGACTGATGGAAAATGAAGAATATATGTTACAGTAGTATTTTTCATTACTAATGATTTTGCCGAAAGCAAATTTAGCAAGAGAGAAGTGGCCGGTATTTTTCTTTACACAAAGAAATCTTGAAATAATACGTCCAAGGGATTGATACGCGATCATACACTATGGCCTCTGGGAAAATACCAAAAATATACAAATGCTTGGAGGCTATAATTAACAATAAATTGACTAAATCATTGGAACACGGCGTAAAATCATTTTGACCAAGCTGTACTTTTCCCTATGCCACTTAAAAGACAAAAAATATCGAAAACAACTATCAATAATTTGTACATTGTCTGCTCTGTGTGTAAGAAAATCAACAAATCGATTAAATTCTCCAAGAGTTTGACAAGCAGGAAAAACGCAAAATACCATAGAAAGGTCACAAATAGACATAGCAGAAGCAGAAATTGAAAAAACAAACATTTAACACAACTTGCTAAAGAGAAGGCGGAGAAAATAAACATAGGAAAACAATTACCAGCAAATTCTGAAGATGGAACAATTCAAAATAATTTTCTTCCTTTTCCCTCTTTTTTTTTTAAGTGTTCAGCTCTCAAGTCATAAGGAAGTCATCTGAACCCGGTTTCGTGAGAATAATTCCGCGAAAAAAAAAAACCTTTTTTAGCTCGAGGCGATTTAGCGACTGAGAAGTTAATCACTTTAATAACGCGTCGAACGCAAGATTCCAAACAGCACCGCTACATTAAACGAAAAACGTCCAAGAAAATTAGTCGCTGAAGGAAAGGTAAAAATTACACTACTCAACTTGTCTTAGCACGGATAAACTAGTAGAACATAATCGGTAAGAGCTAATGAAAAAATCACCATTTAATGCCATCGTATAAAATATTTTCCACAGAAAAATCTTATATATCAGTTTCAAGTGAACTATTACTCAGTGTGAAACTTTTTCATTTCGTTTAACACACAAACAGCCCTTGCTGTGAAAACGAAAACATGAGGTGGTTAAAAAGATGTTTTATTTATGAACATGAAAAAGATACTTTATGCTGTTCCCGTAAAAGTTTCCGTGTTATGCGTAATCTAACGCAAATTTTAATGGCCACAATACTTCTGCCTTTATGCGATCATGTAAAAATACCGAGTTTGCCTATCATTTCGTTTTACCGACAAGACTGAATCAACCGCCAACTAGATTCGTTAAATTTTTGACATTAAGAAGTAAACTGAAGAATGATGTATACTTATCCGCCTAGGCAGCAATACTAGGTATTTCTTATCGTTTTTCACATCACCACGATCTTACTAATTCGTTGTTAAATTGCACTTTATTTCATTACTTTTCTGGTTAAATTTATGCCTGTCGACACATTTTTCGATTTTCTATTAACGGTTTTGTCAAGGTCATACTGATAGCACATTCCGCTTTTCAAGAGAGAGAAAGTAATTGGTTGTAGATAAGGCCAGTCACGAATGGAAAACCAGAGTGATTTCTTGTCTTAATGACCAACAAACTTTCATTCTACTCCTTTTTCCCGAAACAGGTGTTGTCCAGAATGCCTAACGTTTCAACATTTTGCAGGACGAAAAGGAGAACGTTAAAATTCTAAAATAAAAAAGTTCCTAAATGTCATTCTTTCCGCAATTTCTAACGTTTTAAGCCATACTCTAACTTACTTGAAAATAATCATTTTCCACTCTTTCTTGTCACTTGTGGTTTTATAAAGCAATATTATTCACTTCCTTCCTTCGAGTGTTTCGAGACAGCCATTTCAATGCCTCCGCCGTTTAGTCTGTTTACCGAAACTATTCCACGCGAATTATTATGTTAGCCTTTTCAATCCAAACGAATATACCAATTTAATGTCAAAACCACGATTCATAACTACTGTATTCTCGATGCTTATTAGCATGTCCTTTGTACTGACGGCGAATTTTACTTGCCACAGATGCAAATTGACGAAACTATAGGTCGTATTAGCGAACAAATCGCTTCATTCTACATCTATTCTGTGCGGGGTAAACATTCACTGCTGCCTTTTTTTCAATAGTCATTTGAACGGCTTTTCCATTGTCCGTTGTTATGAAAACTGGAGGTCGCCAGAGATGGAATGAATTTCGCCGCTACGGGACGGCAGAATACTAGCGATAACTGGTATCCCGCTATGCGATTAAGGTGATAATTTTTAAAGATTGCTCTAGATCGTTGTAATTCTAAAATATTTTGTATTTGCAAACAAGAAAGTGTAAATTCACTGCTAAATGTTATCGGACGATTCTTTTCTATTCCAGTTATCGCGTTGGCAATAAAGATTGCTTTATTCGGGTTTTTAGAGCATAGCCAAGTAAAAAGAATAATGCTTTAGTATTCTTTTTAGGTGATAACACAATTTTTAAAACAATTTTGTTCAACACTCAAAGAAAAGAAAACATAAAGTGCGCGAGCGTTCCTTATCAGAAAAAGGGAAAATATTCCTCAATTTGTCTGCATGTCCTTATAATCTCGCCCAGGATCTAGGACTTAAAAATTCATTTTAAAATTTAAATTGCTTTTCTCGAATACACGACAGGTGGGATGTAACCTACTTCTCTGCGCCGCAAGCAAAGTTTCAGTAGTATGTTTATTTTCTGTCAAGTGATCGCCTTATACCGATCTCAATCCAGGGACTTTTGTTAATTCATTGGACAAAGTTTATTTACACAATCCGCAAAAAAAGTATCACAATATTTCAAGGATTACTGAAAATAAATAAAGAGTAATATATATTATTTTTCGGTGGAGCAGCTTATTCGAAAACCAGTGAGTTTAAATTTGTATGGTTAGCCTCGAGCTATTGCAACGTTTTTTAATTGGAAGTTATACGTTTTTAGGGAACGCTGGGTTTAACCCCTATCGCAAGCTTTCTAATTATGAAGAAATATCACGGGTGGGAAAAGTCTTTTCCTGCTAGTTCAATCGACAATTGAAGTTGTCGATACTCATCTAAAACAAAGGGTAGGAAAGAAAACAAAAGCCGATCTCTTGGTAAGCCTTTCTTCCTTTTGTAAAATATTCATCTTCTAACTTCTCGCTATCTCGTGGTAAATTAACAGTGGGGGAGGAAGAAATTTTCAACTTTTCCCAATTAGAAATGGTTTACAGCTAAATCCTTTTCCTTATATTTTTGTGGCTGTAACAATTGGACTACAGTCCGCAGTAAATAACATAATTAAAGCCGGGTTTTGTCTGCTTATTAGAAATGTAAACAGAAAGGAAATTTGCTCGAATTCAAACAAACGCGAGTGGCGTTTCTTTGCAAATAAACTTTGTGTCCACTGGAAGTAGAACCGTTATTAATCAACCTAACACCCACAGTTTTCACACCAGAATTTTCAAGGTGATCAAAAAATGCTTGAATCCCATGGAAATGCCCAAATAAAGAAGAACAGCGCTTAGTTTGCAGGAGTCTCGCTGGGCAAAAATAAACAGAAATTCAAAAACACTTCTCTGTTATTTGCGACGCGGACACGCTTAAAGAAAAGTATATGTTTAAAATTTCGGTCCAGACAATAGCGATCACAATGACCACAATAAAATTTGCCAATTCTCAATTCAGAAATATTTATCTAGCGGTGCAAATCGACTGTAACCAAAGTTCTTAATGACTCTGCAAATACTACGGTCTATCATCAGATAGAATCTAATTTATCAGTGTTTTTTCGGAGTTAATGCAATCAAGGAGGAAAGTGCGCTAGCTTCCGACCCACATCGAACACGAAAAAATAAACGACGAAAAATTTACCAATGTTTTGCCCTCTTAGTTTTTTGATCCCTGATTACAAAAGACCAAGACCACTAAACCACTGTTAGAAAAGCTCTTTTCTCTTTATATTTATTGTGCCGTTGAAAGAAAACCAATTGACCTCGAAGATCCGAAGTTCGTGGCGATTATTCGCGAAACGGATAGCACAATGCGTCTTTCATTATGCAAATTGATTCTAGGGGTCCATTAAATAGAGAAAAGCTGAAAAGTTTGTAAATCTCTTTAAAAAAAAGCGACAATGACGCAGAGAAAGGCAAGGTAAGCCTCTAATGAAACACGTGCAAATCGAACAATAGCGAATGCCGCAGATGGGGTGAAGGTATTGAGCGGAAAACATTATTATATTGAAATACTTTGAAAGGCGCACCTGCGTGGCTCGCGCAGGTGTCGAGTGCTATCATTAGAGGAAAGTTTGAATGAGAGAACAAACACAACGAAACTTGCAATAACTCAGCGCTCATCGCGATTTAATCCCGCGATAAGTATTTCGCACTTTGCGAAAGCTCTTGTCCGCCTGTAAATAGCGACTCTCGGATGCCAACCGAAAGATTTTGCCTCAAAGCACGTGCTTGAAAGAGCACAGCGCAAGGGCTTACCGCCGAATTTTCCTGCGCGTTGATTGGCCGAGAGCGGAAATATGCATAATTCAAACGCAAATAATTAACACCTATTGTTTACTTCTCGTATTATTATTGAAATGAAATATTAGCATTGTCCTATTATATCATTATAGCCATCAGCCATAATCACGCCTGGAGCAGTACCGTAGCAGTTGAGCCGGCCGACCAAGTGAATAACTGGCCGAGGTTGCTCCTTTGAAAGCAGTTTGACTGAACTCGACGTCGCGTGAAGATCAACTCACTTCAACTCTTCAGATATCTTTCATCACTCCGATTAGCAAGTGACACCGCAAGCATGGGCAAGCAAGAAGAAGGACATATTAAGAGACCCATGAACGCTTTTATGGTGTGGAGTCGTGGAAAGAGAAAGCAGTACGCGGCGATAAATCCGCGAATGCACAACTCAGAAATTAGCAAACGGCTCGGAGCAGAGTGGAAAATGCTCTCGCAAGATGAGAAAGAGCCGTTCGTGGCCGAAGCGAAACGACTGCAGGCAATCCACATCCAGGAACACCCGGACTATAAGTACAAACCGAAGCGACGCAAACCCAAATCACTGCAGAAGAAAGACCTATCGGCTCCGATGTTTTCACCTTACAGCGCCCCGATGATGGCGGTTGATAAATTCTCAACGAATCAATTGCCTCAAACAATAGCTCATTCAACGGCTTTGTCCGCCGACCCAATGTATTCCAAAATAAACGGAGCAGCAGCAGCATTTCACCACTCCGTTTCACCAGGGTATCCTGTCATCTATCCGAATGTGACCGCAGTTAACAGTCATCACTCAGTTACACAACCATCGCGTCAGCTTTTCGCTGGTTCCTTGGACTCCACACATTCGTTCCGCGCCGCGGATGTCATGAGTCACAACCGAGCGCTTTACAGCAGTCAAGCTTTCCAATCTGCTCTTCCTTCACCAATGCAGCAGAGAATTTCTAGCGTGGACGAAACACGCGGCGCTTCGGTCACCGCTGGATCGCCCAGCCCAACGGCATCGAGCAGTGAAGCGCCGAGCAAATCTACTGGATATACAGTCTCCACGGCGGACCTGAGCGGACAGCGTGTATCGGGCGTTTGGCAACCACAGCAGGACTTGTCCAGGCCAGTGGCTTATGTCCCGGTATTGCTTTAAATTTCTATCTATTTCTGCCACACCTTTCAATTTTAGGGAAACTGATAGAGTGATAAAATTAGGGACTTAATCATCAAAGTGACTTCACGACAAATCTTGTCAGCGTACGTAACACTTTTACTCAATGAATTTATAATCGCGAGTGCAGTGCAAGTTTGCTCGAATGTTTTCGTTAGTTTGTATTCTTTTCCGTTCGCGTAAAGTATATTAGTGTTCGACGGTATATTAGGACCATACTTTAATAGGCCTTTAAAACGCCTATTCAGTTTGGTCTAGTTCAATTTTCTGTATTCTTTATAGCAGCAAATTTCCGTTTCCTACAAAGAGCGCGGGCTTGTGATAAATGCGGTTTAATGAGGGACAATTTCTAGTTTACAATGAAAATAATGACTTTCTTCTGACAAACGGTACAATACCTCGATTAACATAAAGTAACAGAGCAAATCTCGCCACAAACTTCCAATTTTATGCTGTAGCGTAAAAAATCTTTGAGCTGAGGCTTGCTAAAATCGCTGAAGCGAAATCGAAAACACTGTCCTAATTTTCAGTGCTTTGCCTAATATATGCACAACGCTGCTTGCATGCGTATGTTGCGAACAAACAACAACTTCATAAAGAAATTATTTTATCTCGAAGGAAGCGCTTGAAGTTGGTCATAGATCAGTCCAGATTGAGCGGGTTATATTTGACACTAGATCCACGGCCTATATAAACCAACAATGCTCTAATCTTCGGTCTCAAACTTACATTCTGTTTAGGTCATTGTTATGCAAAGATTGTAATTCACTTAATGCGATAAAACAAGTGGACACGTCAAGGAACAGAACAAAACAATTTCTAAATATCTCCGTTGAACCTACTCTTTGAGCGTGATCAATAAGATAGTACTGTTTACATAAAGTTCGTCGCCTCAACTGCTAACATCCAAGCCTGCGCTCGAAGCGAAACAAGCGAGAGATCACCTGAAATATTTATTTTTCCACTTTTTTGAATATTTATAACTGCGGTGTGATCAAACGCTTAGTTTGTCATTTAATAAGAGAGTTTCGCTGAAGTTCATTTCGCCGAGATTGAGAGTTGATTTACAACAGTAACTCGTACAAGTTTTAATCGCATACCCTTTAGTTTCAAGAAACACGAGTAGTTCACTTTCAGTATTTCTTACTTAGGGCTTTTTGTTTTGTCAAAATTGCAAATTTTAAGAACTAACCCACATGCCAAACGCATGGCAGAACAAGGCTATTTAATTAATGCCTCAGCAAACCATTCGCATGCCAGCTTCGACAAGTAAGCAGAGAGCGAAATTCGCTGCTCTACTTGTTTCACTGTTTAAATAGACACACAGTGACCTAAGAGCTTGGGATTACCCATGTTTCGAGGCACATGGCCAAGGACTTTAGTAAATTGAAATTAATTTACTGAATTGACTCTACACCATATTCTCTTTATAAATTAATGAGCTTTTTTTAACATAAATTGTGTTGATTGTGGATCCTAAAGCCACCTAACACTGTACATAGAGATTGACGCCTTCAAATCTAAATGAATCGAGAATTGAACGCGAAAAGAAACTGCCCACTATATCAAAACTGACAAAAACGTTCCTCAAGTTTCTTTGAATTGCCGAACAAAACCAACAAACAATGATTTTTTAAATCAGGGAGACTTGCTTTAAAACTGCTACCTTTCTTACCATGATTTTTGTCGACGCGGTACGTTATAATATAGTGTAAATGATGAAAGGTCTTTCTCCGTTCTGTCCTTTACAGTACTTCTGCAATACACCCTACAAGGCGATTTCGTTAAGCTTCATTGTATTTTGACATTCCAAGAACGATGTACAACGTTATTATTTTCATTTGTGCTAAGTTTTGTACTTTTTTTCGTAAGAGGAAAATTAATCAGAGATACTGTACATGTATATCCAACTAAAGTGCAGAAATTTTATAGTGCTGCATGGAGCTTGCCACTTTAAAGTGAGGCAAACTCTTTTGAAGAGAATCCTAAAATTGATATCTCCATCAAAATATAACGATGAATTGAGACGGCTTATATATATATTATAGTTCTTAGCTGCGCTTCTATACGATAATACAGTTACAAGTATAAATATATATGGATACTTTTTGTAAGAATTTTTGTTTTTTCTGTCGAATACGTAACAAATTATTACATATCGGAAATAGACGGGTATTGTGACGAGGATATATAATTCCTAACTGTGTAATATAAAATGAAGAGAAATAAAAGCGTGGCGTCTTAAAATTAATTTGTTTTGTTCTTCTGTAGTTTATTTAGAGTCTAAGTAAGCAGTGATGAAAACGTCCCTCAAAGTTAAACGGATGTAGCACTAAGATCCTCTCGGCGCTTGGCTTGGCTCTTTCACGTTTGATTTTGAAAGTTGGAATTGCCAAATACTCTATTTTTCTCCCCCTTATTTCAGCGCTGGTTCAGTTAGCCAATTTTAACAAAACTGCCATTCCAGATAATTGTAAAATGAAAGTTTACTCAGTTGCGTAAACTAAACGCGGTCAAAAGTAAATTTCTCCGCATTTAAGCCTTCTTGTATGAGAGCACACTACGGCGAGGTTGTCTATACGAAAACGTGTATAACTGGAATTTATTCCAAGTTTGGAGACTTTCATCTGCTTTCAAAAAGTTTCTGCCTCGTTCGTTTTGCTAATGTTACAAGTTTTAAGTGAAAATTCGTTTTGATTTTTTTATTCCCTTCACGCAAAAATTTCCAACGAACAAATAATTTTTCACACAAAACTGACAAATAAATGTAATCTCATTAATACTTGTACAATTGTTCATGAACAACGAATTGTCCCTTTTTGAAACAAGTTCTTTCTATATAATAACATCGATGATTTAACAAAGACTGGTTTGAAACTTTTATCAATCGTCAAATAAAAGTTGTCATTCCGACAACCAAAANCTAAGTAAGCAGTGATGAAAACGTCCCTCAAAGTTAAACGGATGTAGCACTAAGATCCTCTCGGCGCTTGGCTTGGCTCTTTCACGTTTGATTTTGAAAGTTGGAATTGCCAAATACTCTGTTTTTCTCCCCCTTATTTCAGCGCTGGTTCAGTTAGCCAATTTTAACAAATCTGCCATCCCAGATAATTGTAAAATGAAAGTTTATTCAGTTGCGTAAACTAAACGCGGTCAAAAGTAAATTTCTCCGCATTTAAGCCTTCTTGTATGAGAGCACACTACGGCGAGATTGTCTATACGAAAACGTGTATAACTGGAATTTATTCAAAGTTTGCAGACTTTCATCTGCTTTCAAAAAGTTTCTGCCTCGTTCGTTTCGCTAATGTTACAAGTTTTAAGTGAAAATTCGTTTTGATTTTTTTATTCCCTTCACGCAAAAACTTCCAACGAACAAATAATTTTTCACACAAAACTGACAAATAAATGTAATGTCATTAATACTTGTACAATTGTTCATGAACAACGAATTGTCCCTTTTTGAAACAAGTTCTTTCTATATAATAACATCGATGATTTAACAAAGACTGGTTTGAAACTTTTATCAATCGTCAAATAAAAGTTGTCATTCCGACAACCAAAAATCAGAGATTTATTTCTCTCCTTAAGAAATCAGTTTTAAAAAAGTTAGTGTTGTTTTGGACGATACGCTAGCCGTCACCACAAACATGGCGTTTATTTTTTTGTGTTCAGCGTAGGTGATTGAACCGTAAACGCAGGGAAATCTTAGCCATAACGTTCCCTACGTTCGTTTTCTACTCTTGGGCAAAAATTACTGCCATTAAACCATGCCTCAATGGACACATCTAACAATGTCGATATTTTAACGTTCGGGGTCGATTTTACAAGTATCTGCAGTGCGAAACATTGGAAATTTCACGCAATACAGCCAAGATTAAACTGAGAATGCAACAAAAGGGAACTTGACAATGCACGTTACTCCGAAGAAAAGCGTAAACAATGTCTTACAATATGCGAGGACATGGCATTGTGCTAAAACCATGTTGTTTCTCATTGTTATTTTTATTAGCCATGTGGGAAGCACACTTTTTAATACAAACACTTAGCCTTGGCGCTTCTGAACGTATGCTGGTTAATGACATCTTCCCGCGTTAGGGCATTATCCAAGTCACCCCCAACACATTCGTAATTTTACTTATTTACTGTAAAAACCTTTTGATTTACTTCTTTTTTATGATACAACATGCTGCTTTTTTTATCTGGGTTTCTTTTGTTTTGTTTTAACGGCACAAAGCTAGGGAATGTCACAACAGAAGGACTTCACTCTTTTTGAAAAATAATTAGTTACGAAAATGTAACAGCTTTGGACAATACCCAAAGGAAAAAGCGAAGTGGGTGCGAAACGTTGCATATAAAGTTCATAAGTATTTAAGTTGAACTTTCAATAAAGCGCTCTTAAATTTGCGTTTCCCAAATCCATCGTAAGAGTTCAAGCAACGGGTATAACAAAGAAAATAATCGATACTTCTCTCATAAACCAATATTACTGTTATCGCAGTTAAAAATTGCCTTTCGCCCTATCTTATCAATTCCTTCTTCCTTTTAATTAACGGGATTCGCGCCTGTTTAATTAGGTGTTAACATAAACATTAGAGACACATTTGAGAGACAGACAGCAACATTCGACCGATCGCTAGTTGTCACATTCTCAGCACCTCGTTAGCTCTAAATACTGTTTTCATTCGATTCTGTTCGCAATTTCCACCACGTTCGTTCAAGCTGAACAATCGCACTTCGCTTTTCTGATTCACGAGTGAATCCCATATCAGCGATAACATCTATCGCTTCCTTTTGCGATATTGAAACAAGTATGTTCTAATCAAAACTTAAAGAAACAGATAGATCAAAGTGATTTCTCTTTGACAGAAAACCTGCGAAGTTTGGTAAACACCGCGTCCAGCCCAACGCACGCGAATTAAGTCTTCCTTTGTATAATGCGTCCTGTCTTGATTTACCCGCGAACAATAAGCTCTAGATAATTACTTTGAAGAACAACTGCGAGTTTGGTTACTGAGAAGGCTTCTTTTGAATACAAAGCGACGAAACAATAAATGTTGTTTGAACTTAGAGAATAACAAAACGCGAAGAAAAGGTTTACTTACAGATAAATTACATATTGCACGACTTGACAGTTTTAATAAACGCGAACAAAGGAAGCTTCCCATTCAACTTAAGCAAACACACATTGCTCAAAACCTTATTAAAGCTCGTTTTTTTGCTCTTAATCAAATAAGATTCGCTGCTTTCCGTCGTGACAACAAACAAGGCTGGGCTTAAATAGGAAAAGCACGGAGGATCGGACAATCCAGGTGGTAAAATAACTTTCAGCAAGTTAATCACGAAGTGGACTGTTTGTTTGAACATGCAGGGTGTAAAACTACAACTGTCGATTTACCGATCCGACATAATTAGTTTCTCAATACTCTGACTTCCCTTGTCTAACACCACTTTAAACTGGGACAAACACACCGTAAAATTAATTGTATGGGAATCTGTCCTGAAATCAATTCCGCCAAATTAGAATTAAAGCATATATTGCAGTATAGGACAGTGCTTGTGAGGAAATAGGCGTTTTAACACGCCCTTAAATGAAAACATTTCCACGCGGACTTCGTCAAGGTTTTGTGGATAAATCTTTGATTAACTAGAGCCGCAAAAGATTCTCCCAACGGTCATTAGGTTTTAGGACAGGACCTTAAATTTAAGGTCGATTCAGAAATCAAACTCTTAGTTAACACAAACTCAGCCATGCTTGCCTTAAAAAAAGGGGGGGGGGGGGGAAAACAACAACACTCCCTTTTAAAAACTGGCAAAAATTTTTAACAATTTTTTAATTTCAAAACAAAAAGTGTTTGAATTTTTTTGGGAGGAAATGTTTAAACCGTTGAGTTAGATGGGATAAAGAAAAAAAAAACAATGT